>JADLZN010005275.1:0-195596 GCA_018155175.1 Sinocyclocheilus anophthalmus
GTCAAGTCAAGTCACCTTTATTTATATAGCGCTTTTAACAATTCAGATTGTGTCAAAGCAACTGAACAGTATTAATTAAGAAAATAGTGTGTCAATATGACAAAAAAAATGACAATCGTAAACACTAATTTTTCAGTTAAAGACAGTTCATCATTCAATTCAGTGATGTCATCCAGCTCAGTTCAGTTCAGTTTAAATAGTATCTTTGCTATCATGTCAACGATATTGCTGAAAATGAAGTGTCCCCAACTAATCAAGCCAGAGGCGACAGCGGCAAGGAACCAAAACTCCATCGGTGACAGAATGGAGAAAAAACCAAGCTCAGTCGGGGGGCCAGTTCTCCTCTGACCAGACGAAACCAGCAGTTCAATTTCAGGCTGCAGCAATTTCACATTGTGCAGAGGACTCATCTGGTTCCTTTGGTCTTGTTCCTGGTGGCCGTCTGAGACAAGGTCTTTACAGGGGATCTGTATCTGTTGGGCTCATCTATTGTTCCCATTGGCTCCGCTGGTCTTTTCAGGGGCTGTCGGAGAGGTCTTTCTATGTGCTGATCCACCATCTGTCTGAATACGTCTGAGTCCGGGTGCCGTCGCTGACCATTCTTATCTTGTCGGTCACGACTGTCTGGGTGTTACATTACTGCCTTGAACCCTGAAATAAGAGAAAACAGACTATTTCAGCGTAGGCCATTCTTTATGTGATGCCGTCAGGCCAGCTACATCGGTGTGTGGTTCCATAGAATTGCTCCTCTGACAGAGTTTAGCCTCCAACCAACCCCAATAACTCACCTGTACCATTTAATCAAGGTCACCTTATAGGCATACTACGAATCTATACGCACAGGTGTGCACTTGAGGCAAGCTTTGAGCGGGCATCCCTGCATTCGAATTTCTAAAATGTCAAAACACTGTATGTGTTTGATTAGACAAGAGAGGATGGATTTCCTTCTTATTTTAAAATTATGAATTATATACGCCTTACGATTTAATTCCCCGGATTTAATTCGTACGATTTACAGAGAACTTTTAAAAATATGCACATTTTTACTCCTCTTAATCGTATGCCATATGTCCGAAAATACAAGTCTCACACTCCGTTATGAATACTTGGCACACAAGCCGGTTCCGCTGGACAGGGTTGGCTGAGCCACCCACATGGCTGTCTTGCCACCCAATCAGAAGTATAAGATTACGTTAAGTTTTTGTGCAAGGATAAAAACTATCTGAAGAAGGCGAACTGTATTTTGAGAAGTATACTTGAGACTCCCACACAATCTAAAATAACTCCGACATTGCAGCATTTTTCTTTATAGCTGAATGCAAGGGGCGCAGCTCTACCATCTGCTCTGATTCCACGCGGATGCCTTCAGCGCTCGCTGCAAGAAAAACGCAGGTCCCGTTGATAAACAAGCGCAAACCGCCCTCGCGTCTGGCCAGCGTCGGAATATGTCCTGGGTCCACGGTGCAGTTATGTTTGCCAGTTACGAGGAGTTATACGCAAAAAATGTTAGGTGCGATAGCCTACAAACTGTGAAGGTACCCTGCAGGCGTTGAAATGTTCTAAAAGAAAAGAAAAGAAACATTCAATAACGGCGTTCTTGCCATTGACTGCAGAGCCAATCTAAGCGCTAAAATGCATGTAGGCTATACAGTTCAGTTGAAAGCTTACCCCTTTTTACTTGCTGTTAATGTTGAATGTAAGAATTACTTACTATAGCAACATCTTCTCGACTGATTATCACTATTCGCCTTTTTTTTCTTTTGTCAAATTCCGTCGTTTTGAATTGAAAGTTGGGCTGTCATTTAGGCTAGGCCTACATGATTCATGTAATTCATAATTATTCTGACGACAACAGCATTTTCTGTCTTGCGTTTTCAACGTATTAGGAATACAACTAAAATTGAATGGGTGCATATTTTAAAATAAAAATATTATTTGCAGTTCAGATTGATTACTTTACAAAAAATCGTATTATTTATTTAGTTCCTTTACCATTACCATAGTGATCTGGTCTTAATATTTTCCTAAAAACAATAGTCCCCCTAATGTTCTAGATATGATTATGGCCTTGTTTGGTATAAATAAAAAAAAACTTGGTTAAAAGAATCACCAGTGTAGAAACAATGATCCATAGAAAGAGAAAAAAAGGTATTTTTTTATTAGTATATTCCAATACCGAAAAAAACAGTTTTATGTGGTTTTGTGAAAGTGGCATGAATATTCTAGCTGCCCGTGAAAGCTTTTTTTTCCAGTGTACATATAACAGCCTATAGTTAATATAGTTAATATAGCAATATCAACAGTATAAATATCTAGACTTTTTCCCCTTGCAATAAGGAAAAATGCCCACCCACATATCTGCCAGCCCACCCTTCTATAGCTGTCAAGAACCGGCCCTGTAGCCACATATAAATGTCTGATATTTTCCATTCGAAATTTCACAAGAAGTCAAGTATTTTGTATCACACTGTATTACTTTCGGTCGTTTTGACATTTTTATTGTAAACTTTTGTAAAATATGATCATAAGTTTAGCTATACTTACATCTACCTATAGCTAGCACCCATAGATATACGAAGATGCCTCATTAGCGACTGTTTCTTCTCTATGTGCCGGCTATACTAAGCCGCCATCTGCCATATTCAAGGTCCAACTTGAACGTCCATCACCTCACGATCACGATGGTCATAAATCGAACCCTCGAGCGCTATTGGCGGCCGAAGAGTCGCAACGTGTTTTTGTGTAGACTCACCTACACCATACAACCAGATACGGTAGCTACACAACATTAAAAGTTGCCAGTTTCAAAACTTGTAATATTGAGTTAATACATTTAAAAACACAAACCAACACATTCTCACCTGTAAAAGGTTAACACGTTTCTTCGGGAATTTAAATCCCTGCGGTTTTTACCACCATCGGTTCTGCAGATTTGTGACATCTTCGAATATTCATTGATTATTATGGTGAATGACGTCAAGTTGACTGTTGTAGATGGCGGTCTAACGTGCTTGGCGCAGTCGAATGGGGATTCCACCTATACTTGTCTAAGGGCTAGCACCATCCGACGGACCGAACATCCTTGTACGCTTCCGTTTTAAATCAAACGCCTTGATTTGTTGGCACATCATTAACATTGACAGGCTTGGGCAGTTCAGCTCAAAACCGGTTGGCATCCGTTTTTGTCGAGGCTGAACGCAGCCCTGTTAAAAAAAAAACGTTTAAAACTTTTTCTCAACGTGTAATTAAATATACATATTAACAAGTTTTGAATTAATTAATATTGTTAAATTATTTAATTAATTACAAAAATATAACTTGCTGGGATCCATTACATATGCGGTCCAGCTTTAAGGGAAACTTTGTTTGGATGACATGTTGGAAACATTTTAAAACAACATTTTATTTTATTTGTACTTTTTGTCAACTAACAAAGTCATTTGGCTCCTAAATGATTCATCATCATAAATGGGTGTACTGAAAAACAATGAAAAAAATGCAGCAGGCTGCTTGAGGCCCAGAGAATAACGGTTTTGCTAAAGGGCACAATGATAACAGAGGGCCTGTGACTCTGATAATCCCCACTTTCTCTGTCGCCCCTACCTCAGATCAAACCTGCGACCTTTGTGTTTTCAGCCCAGCCTGAGCCGTTCCTCCGAGTGACTGCATAAAAGCTTTCAAAGCTTGAGAGAAAACACTTTCTATGGAACGAATACAGATCTGCTGGCACAGAAGCTGAGTTAGCAGTGAACAAAAACCTATTTTCAACTTATTTATTATTCTTTATTTTAGCAGGTAATTTGATTGATTGCTTGGTCTTCTGGAGCAGTGTCCTGGCCATGGGTTCTGTGTGTACAGACGTATGGTAAAGTCTTTCCCCTGAGATGGAGCCCTGTGTTTTGACACACTCTTCAAAACAGAAAGAGTTTTTCTCTGGGTTTGGATAAATATTTTGGTATGTAGGAGGATAAGGAAAACATTTCAGCATTTTTCAGCATTATTCGATCACATTATTCCCACATGGAAATGATTCCTGAGGTGTAAATCTCTTTATGGGAAATGTGTAGATTTCCTGAAGCCAAACTTAAACTGATAACTTAAGACATTTCACAGATTGCACTAGTAGTGCATTTTGGATGTTTTCCTGGGGCCTGAGTGTGGATTTATATGTGGACCAGACTGGTAAATTCAAGAGATTCTTGACAAAAGAACAATGTAAGCTTCAAATGCTTCCTCAGGGGGTGAAGCTGAAATTAAACAACATTATTTAAAATGCAGCTCCTGAATAATGTCTATTATCTATTTGACTTTAGCATGATATGTTGAGATTCGCTGCGCTAATCCATATTTGTTGTCTTGTCAGATCACCTTGAAAATCAGAAGCTAAATTATGGGTTCTGATTCTGACTTTGCGACTAACCTGACTAACCTGCCCTTAGAATTGTTACATACTAGATTAAATAAAGTGGAAGTCACCACTGACAGTGTAAGTGATGTGAGTCCATGATGGACTCACAGCAGAATTTCAGTCTAATAAAAATTGTAGCAAATCATGGATTATATATGACCTCTGAGAAACTTGTCATCTTTCTTACTTTCTAAATGAATGCTTATATTCATCCAAACCTCTCATCAGAACAGCTGGGAGATCATTATGATCCAGCATGGTACATTAGAGATGAACTGTCATACAGATCTCTGAGCTGAGAGCATGTGGGGAAAAAAACAGTCAAGGATACAAACATCATTTTACAGGAAACTCTTAATATCGCTTGATCAAGTGCTCTAAAGTGAAGTCCGAGCCATTAATGTGACCTCTGGGGCTCCATTTTGTCATGATTTACAAATGCTGAACATTGCTGAAGATAGAAATGTGGAAGGCAGGAGGGGTGTTTTCTGTCCAAGTGCTTGTGAGATTAAAAACATACGAAGCCTCCAAAACAAGCACAACTTAAGTTTTAAATCTCAGTCTGAGAACGGTTTGAGCAGTACATGAGAATGAAAGAATGAATTTCGTATTCTCTATGTGGTTTTGGTTGAGTGCATGACCAAGATTGATTGTAGATAAGAAAAGGGATGGACTGGTCATATTGTAGGGAGCCTCAGGACTTTTCAGGGTGGCCCAGTCAACACATGGGCAGGCTGCCGAAACCAAATTTATGTAACACAAATATACAAAAATTTAAAGGGAGAAAAAGTTTGTGCAGTACTGGGTCTTGAGATGTTTCATAAATGCAACATTATACTCACAAACATGTTGCTTTTCCAAATATCACAACTGTGAGCTGTAAGCTCAAGGCCGAACACATTATAACTGATTCTTCCATCACATAAATGGACCGCTGTTCTCCCATCAACCCTTTGGGGTACTCAATTAAGTCCCCTACCTCATCACTTTTCTACCTCACTGCTAGAGTGGCTGTGACATTTTGGGTCAAAGTGGCAGATGACATGCTTCAGCAGGCATTCGGTGTGACTGCAGTGAACTTTACTCATCCTGTGCATGGTGATGCAAACCGTCTCTCAATAGAACATAAAACAGAGGCACTTCAAACCCAAGCAGGATCCTGGACATGGCTGCAGTTGCTGTGGGAATGAGCTCCGACATTGGATAATTACAGACAGTGATGAAAAGCCTAATGGAATGCTGCCTATTGCAAAGATTTAAAGCACAACACATGAAAGCAGACCTGAGAAGAGTCCCACGTGCCCTACACAAGAAAAAGAACATTGAAAACTTTCATTATTTTTATTAAAATTCCCATTTATGTGTTTAAAAATATACATTTGTTTAAAGTCACATTAAAACATTCTTGGAAACTTTTTTTGTATCATGGCTTCAAAATTTATTTTATTGTCTTATTTATAGATTTTAGAAAATATGAATTTCAAGAAATAAACAAGTGATTTCAATATTTATAGTGAATATTGTATATTCTTTTATACTGTATATTATAGTAATTGTCCCTCAGTTGTACTGTCATTTCCACCACAAAATTCCACTGTGTACTAAAAGTTTTTTTGTAAGGTAAATAATAAATATATATATATATCATATATGAATTGGTAAAAATATATATATATATCTATCTATCTATATATATATGTATATATATATATATCATATATATATCTCTGTTATATATATACTATGTCTATATATAGATACCACACACACCTACATACAAATTTTTTTCGGTCCAAATTTGGATCGACTATTATTCAGGTTTTTTTTACAGGAGTTTCGTATGCTCATCAAGGCTACATTTATTGATCAAAAATACAGGAAAAATGTAATATAGTGAAATATTATTATGATTTAAAACAACTGTTTTCTATTTGAATATACTTTAAATGTAATTTATTCCTGTGATGATAATGCTGAATTTTCAGCATCATTATTTTAGTCTTCAGTGTCACATGATCCTTTCAAAATCATTCTAATTGCTGATTTATTATCAGTGCTGAAAACTGTTGTGCTGCTTAATATATTTTGGAACCTGTGATACTTACTTTTTTTCAGGATTTTTGATGGATAAAAAGTTAAAAAGAAGAGCATTTATTTAAAATATAAATCTTTTCTAACAATATACACTACCGTTCAAAGTTTAGGGTCAGTATTTTTTTTTTCTTGTTTTTGACAAAATTAAAACTTTTATTCAGGCAAGGATGTGTTAATTGGTTAAACGTGATAGCAAGCTTTAGATTGTTATAAAAGTTTTATATTTTTTGAGAAATGCTGTTGTCTTTTTACCTTTTTTATTCATCAAAGAAATCCTGAAAAAGGTATCGCAGTTTTTCCAAAAAATATTTGGCAGCACCACTGTGTGCCTACAAATTGATCATACTCTAATAATATCAGCATATTAGAATGATTTCTTAAGGATCATGTGACACTGAAGACTGGAGTGATGATGATGGAAATTCAGCTTTGCATCACTGAAATTAATTATATTTTAAAGGATATTAAAATTGAAACCATTATTTTATATTGTAATAAATTTTTGCAAGATTACAGTTTTTTTATCAAATAAATGCAGCATTGATGAGCATAAGAGACATCTTCAAAAAAAAATCAAGTCTTACTGATACCCAACTTTTGACGGCAGTGTATAATATATTACTGAGAATATCCTGAGATTTGAAAAAGTTGATTACCCCCCCCCCCCCCTCAACATGTCCAAGCTTTAGACCACCCCATATGTATTTGCAATTATTGTCGTATTTTACTTCTAAATTGCATGAACGCAGTGCAGAAGGTGCAGCCAACCCAGAATAGCAAATGATTCATGATTTTTTTTTCAGGTAAGATTTGTGCATTCACAGTCATCAATATGGCCAGGCTTCCCCTTTTTGTGGAAAACAGTTTGGAACCACAATATTGTAGTTCAGTATCTCAAAATAACTCCATGAAGTAGACTCATAGACCAACAGGCTCCTCTGAAAACCACAAAGTCTCTGAAAAGAAGCAATATCTGAGAGCAGCTCAATGCATGCGTCCTGCCAGACAGAATCCACGTTCCACTGAAATCATGAATTACACAATCAGAAAAGCCAGAGGTGGTCAGGGCTGCAGATTAGGAGCAAAATTGGAAGCAGGTTTAAGGAAACGCTCCCAAACACCAGCTGTGGGTGGTCTTGTGTTGAGTTTTGCTGCACTACCTCGAATTGCGTTACCATTTGAACTGTTTTGTGTTCAAAACTGTCAGGTATTGCCTTAAAAAGAACTCGTTTGTTGTTGTTTCAGCTTCTGTTGTCTTGGGTGGAGCAGATCTCCATCATTCTGTAGAAGAATCTCTGTCATCTGCCTCATTCACACCTTCTCTTACTTTTCTTTCTCTACTGACTCGTTTGGCCTTTCCCTCATTCTATGATTAATGTTCTGGTTATTTATCTCTGTCTGTCACCATCTCTCTTAATGTGTCCTGGCTGTAAGCCAGATCCACCTCAAGCAGAATGAGAGAGTTCGAGACAGCCGAGCATGTTTGGTTTGGCCCCATGTCCTCCTCTCGTTCACCATCTCTCTCCAGAGCACCCAGAAGATTCTCCCGTCTGAACTCCTCGACCTTTGGCCGTGTTCACGACAAATTACCTCTCTATACCGTTTCTCATGTCCTTATTGCAGCTCATTGTTGGGTGGCCATTAATAAAAGAGAGGGTTAAAGTGGACCTCTCACTGAGTGGTATGAGCGCTAAAACTCAGATCAGCTCGGAGGGGAGTTCTCCACATCCTACAGATGCACGCAGACACACGCGCACTCCCTCCTCTCACACAGATAAGATGCACACAACGATCCCACAGAAATCAAACATGTGCCACAGAAATGTGAGCTGTGTGTTTTTTTCAATCTAGTCAAAATTGACACACTTGCCTGCATTTGTCAAAACTGAATGCTTAATTGACTGATAGTTGTGAACTGATCGTTTTATAGAGTACCAATATTACAACAAACTTTGACAGAGACAGTAGTGTTATCTTTAATTGTTTTGTTTTTTCACCAGGGAAGTTCTTATTTACAAGTTGGAAAGTCATAATTACTGTCTCAGGTGAGTTCAAATTACAATGGTCAGATCAAGATTGCAATGTTTTTGTACAAAAAAACATTACACTTTATTGTAAATAAAAGAAAGAGTGATAAATAGTAACCAACATCTGTTGTAACTACAGATGTTGCATCCATTGGCACGCCCCCAAACTCGAGTCTCAAAGAAAATTCTGAATTTCCCATTTCTGAATTATAACAATCTACTGTCATTCATATGCATTCAATTCATAAATACAAAACCAAATTAACTGTGATTTGTCACTTCAAACGTCAGTCAAACTGCCATTTGCTTTAATGGTTTTTGACCAGAATGCAGTGTGGACCTTATGCGGTTTAAAGATCTGGCCTGGGAGCAGGCACATGCACACATAGACATCAAAGAGGGCTTGAGCACCTGCCTTTTTTCTTCATCCAGAGAAAGTGCCTTTTTTCTGGGGAGTGTCCTTTTTTTTGATAAATTAATATATGTGCGCATGTGTATGTGTTTCTGTTTTGCGCACAGCTTTCTCTGTCAAACAAATATAAAAAATCTAAATATCAGGTCGGGTCAGGACATTTTTATACTTTCTCCTCTCCGCGCAGGCGCAGCACAGCAGTGTAGCACACATTGATCGGCACATGCGCATCACAGACAGGCAGAGAGCCGCAGAAGTGAAGCCCTCCCTCCCTTTCCAGTTGTTTTTGTCTTGGTGTGAGTGGTGATGAGCAAAAGACTAAGCTACCTGTGCCTCGAATTTACAGCTAATTATCCAAAGGCAATATAGTTAATTTATCTTGCTACATTCTTCCTCTGAGAGAGCACCTCGATATGTAAGTTAGCTAAAGTTAGCTAATGAGGACCCCCTTTCTCACAGACTGTGATGACGCGTTAACGGTCATCAGCCCCCTCGTAATCTTGTATATATATTATTTATATATAATTTTGTATCTATATTTTTAAATGTAGTGTACCATTTTATAACACTACATCTTTGTATTATAATCACCTTTTGAGGGCTTTGCATCATTACAAAATAAAACAGTTAAGCATAAGGCGAGTGTTTTTCTAAACATGAGCGTCTATGGGAGGGACGGTAAATTTGACATCGTTCTCTCTTCTGTCTGCCGTTATCAGTCTCTCTCAATTTTTTTTCTTTTATTGAAAGTCATGAAAACACTATCTTAGAGCTTTTCTTTTTCTTTTTGAGCAAATGGGAATGCAAAAAATATTTTTGTTGTACTCTTCCATTCACTGCTCTCGAAGTTTATCCAACTATGACGACTTCCGCTGCCGAAAAAAACTGGAAATGTGAAAAGGATCCATAGGAAGTCCAGTAGGTTAGACCAGTGTGCGTTCTTTTACTGCATGATTCAGTTTATTAAAATGCATTTATAATGATCACAAAATTCAAGATATGGGGCAGAAATTTACATATTTATATAATTTTTTTTTGTATAGTCTTCAGTATCACGCTAGGACTGATGTTTTTTCCACCAAAAAGCAGCATGAATACAAATGTGATATTGATTTTATACAAAAGTTCAATAAACAATAAGTTAATAATAAGTAACTTTTATATTAATTATAATGACATAAAATTGACTGTTTTTGTGCTATTTTGCAACATATATTTTGCCTTAACTCTGAGCAACATGACATTGTTTTGTTTCTGAATGAATCAACTGTTTAAATGATACTGTTCAGTCACAATGACTCACTTATTAACAGTGACTCGCTGACACCCACTGGCGGTTTTAATTTCAATGTAAAGTGTCTTTTCATTTAAATATTATAATTCAATATCATTATTTCCGCGTTGTTATGTTTAAAATATCAACAGCCATTAATGCATTTGTATTGCAGTTTAAATACATTCAGTGTCCTGCATTAACAGTGTGTCAATGCATCTAATGCCATTTCTAATGCATCATCTGTGCTTTCCTTTCATCTGCTTGCGATGATTTTGTCATAAGTGGATTAATTTGCTTGTAACTAAGCCCCACTGACTTATTATTATACTGTTATTATTCTAATTGATTGATTAATTTTAAGAATTTGACTGAAAAGATGATGCACACTTTTAGTAAAAATGGCTTTATAAAGGTAAAAATTCCCATAAAAGGTAAAAATCAATTTAAACTTATTGGAACAGATTATTTCTATCACTGCTGTGAACTGACCACACAAAATATGAAGAATATCAAAAACTTTAGGATTCAGCTGTCCACGGTAGTCCTTAAGATATCAGCACAATAACACGCTCAGCAAAATATCATCTAATTATCGATATCAGTAAAATCCCCGAAAATATTGAGATATTATTTTTTGTCAGTATCGCACACCCCTAATATATTTAATGTTTTGTTTAGAAAAAAAATATATATATATATTAGAAGTGCCCTTTTTTTCACTTGAGCCCCTGCCCCTCGAAATGTCTGTGTACGTCCCTGCCTGGGAGTTATTTATATGATGCAAGACAATCACATTTTGAAAAAGAAATGTACTCACTCTCAGGTCATCCAAGATCTAGATGAGCTTGTTTCTTCATCAGAGCAGATTTGGAGAAGTTTAGCATTGCATCACTTACTCCCCAATGAATCCTCTGCAGTGAATGGGTGAGCCAGCAAAAAAAAAGGGACGCCCCCAACCCCAACCCCCCCATCAGACAGAGTCCAAACAGCTGATAAAAACAGCACAACAATCCACAAGTAATCCACACAACTCCAATCCAAAACGATGTATTTGCGTACATAACACTTCATCAAAGACCATTGTTACCTTCATCCATTGCTTTCAGCTACAATAAAAGTCCTCTATAATATTGCTTTCTCCAGGGTTGTCTCGTCTGAATCAGGAGATAAATATGCACAGATCATACACCGTTTACAAGCGAAAACAGTTCCGAACAGTTTTAATCACATATTTCAGTGGATTTTGATGTTAGAAGACAAAAGGGGATGGATTTTTCCCTGGAGAAACTGTTTTATGATTATGGATTCAGATTTTGGTCAGAAGCGACAGTTTACATGTAAAAAACGCCTTTAATGAATGGATTTGTTTCTGACACATGCATGATTCCACTTCACAAGGCATTAATTGACTAACTGGAGTTGTTTGGGTTACTTGTGAATTATTGTGATGTTTTTATCAGCTGTTTGAACTCTCATTCTGACAGCACCCATTCACTGCAGAGGATCCATTAGTAAGCAAGCCATGTAATGCAAAATTTCTCCAAATGTGCTGATTAAACAAACCTATCTACATCTTGGATAGCCTGAGAGTAAATTCATTTTGGATGCACTATTCCTTTATCAAATTCACTTAGAACTTAATATAACTTTAATGTTTTAACTGAAAACCAAATATACATAATTTTAAATACCAGATATTTTTATGTATTTTTTTTCCTTTTTATCTATTCCACTTTCTTTTTAAAACATCTCACCTTTTTTCTCATCTTTCACTCTAATTGTTTTCTTTTCTTTCCGAAATGGGATATACAGTATATGCATGCATTCATCCTGAAACACACACTTACACATATATTACACTGCTGTCTCTTTTGCACTCTTCAGAAATGCACATATGCATTAATCTTTGTCCGCCTGCTGAAAGGTCTCCTCGCCGTCCTGATGCACTGAAGCTGGCCTAATGTTTAAAAGGAGAACAGAGGAAAGACCGAGTCTCATTCGCAGATCACTGGAATTAATCAGCACGAGGAAACAGAAAGCAGAAAACACAGAGAGAGCCTCTGGGAACAGAACAACAGACCAGATGCCATCAGAGTCACTTATGATGGGACTCAGAGGATCTGAGAACAGCAGGATGCGAGAATATGTGTGCGTGTTTGAAGAGAGAGGAGGGAGTCTTTGATCCCTGACATCAGCAGCTTCAAACACTGGAACACTGCAGTACAAGTCTGTCAGTGTCTCTGTACACTAAATCCACAGGATAAACTGGTTGTTTTGCCCCTTAGGGAGCAGGTCACAGCTGTTAGCTGCGGGTCTCACTGTATCAAACTGAGCAGCACTCACTGCTTATTTATTAATAATACTCGAGCTTCATCCTCTCTGTCACACTGAGCATCACTGAACTGTATTTATTATTAGTCACAGTTAGATTTGGTCTGTCAGGGGGCCTGACTTCACTAAACCACAGCAGCCTGCTTAGTGTCTCTGTCCCCAGAACACTGCACAGAGAAGCCAGACCCCCATACATCACAGAAGACAGATGAACGGAGAGAGGGAGGAGTGCTCTCTTTAAATGTTTTAACTAATAGTTAATGTGCATCTGTATGTGCTTTCTTTGTACTTGTTTTTTTACATTTGACTTTTAAATGCTCAGATTTCTAAATATGCAGCATTATAGCCCCAAAATGTATTTGGACACTTAAGCCACACTTCAAAGGATAGCTTATCCAAAAAATGAAAATTCTGTCATAACTTACCCACACTGATGTCATTCCAAACCTGTATGACATTTTTTGCTTTTGAGGATAATAAAAGATCATATTTTTAATACTTTCTGGCTACCAACATTTTTCTAAATATCTTTTTGTTTCCCAGAAGAAAGATGTCATGCAGGTTCAGACTAACATGAGGGTGAGTAAATGATGACAGAAATTATATTTTTGTGTGAACTATCCCTTTAAAATATCTGAATGTCACTGCAATAGATTAGACAGTCAGTCTGAAAAAAAGTTTTGATGGAGAGTGTCATACAAGATGCAAATGGCGCAGCGCACCAAAATCAAAGAGAACCCATTATAATCAGTGATATAAACTGTGTACACTGAATTCAGCATTGCGTGACGAGACACCAACAGTAAGCTGATGCCCTGTTCCATTTCCGACATACTCCATATGCTTGCATAACTTCCAACAACAGCACAAATGCATTTGGGACTTTCACATTGACACAATAAATGCTTAAAACGTTTTTTCTTGGTTATGCAAACAATAGAAAAAAACATTAAGGGAATGTTCCATTTGATCATTTTGGAAACATATTGGGAACATTATTTGTATTGTCCTCTGAATGTTCTGAAACAAATAATAAGTACTAAGATTTCAAAATCATTAGCCGAATGTCCACCTTAAATGTTTCAGAAAAAAATTTCAACAAACAATCTATAAATAAGATTTTTGTGCTAACATTTTGATAATGTTAAAAAGACCAGATATTGATTGTACTGGAAAAACATTCATTCATAACCTAGCCAGAACATTAGGCAAAGAGAATGTTCTGTGAATGTTCCCTGTTAGCTGTAAAGAGAATGTCAAATGTAGACACAGTCACAGTTTTGCTTATGATTTTGCACTTGATGTTGTTGCATTATATTATAAATTATAGAAAGATAATTCAATTCAATAAATAAATAAAAAGCTGCTCTACTTGAAATGTCAGACTGTGGCTGCTGGAGAGTTGAGTGTTGCTGCTGTCGCTGCACTTGCCGCACTGAGAAAATGATTTGGAAAGGTTAAAAAGGATTTCACAGTGCTCAGGAGACCTTCAAACCTCAACAATTTCAGTCTCGCCAAACTGAGCTGAGATGTGTTTGCTACTCACGGTACATATACAATGATCTATGGTTAAGTCTGATAGTCGCGCACTGTGGTTTCGCTGTGGAAATATAAACAAGTGGCTAATAAACCTTCGACTACAGGGTAAAAAAGGTTAGCTTTACTCTTAAACACTCCTAGCTTTCTAAATATTCACTGAATATATTTGCACATACAACGCATGTAATAAAACATGAACAAAAAATGTAAAAGCTTGACTAAATCTCAACTGCATCGGACCTTGATTGTCTTGAGAATCTGATTAATGTTTCAGTGTAGAACCTACCTACAGTCCAAGGTTAATTTATTGCCATAGTTTGTCAAGGTCTGAATGGATAAATTCCTGGTAATCAAATTCTACAGCATTTTTTTACCTGCAATCAGCATGTTTAATCCTCCAAATCACTCTTACTGACAGCTGTGTATCTTAAATCACAGATACCTCAGTTCAAGGCAAGCACCTTTCCTCCACAAACACACTGGATCTGGTTGCAGCCAAAGTAAATGAGGTCACTAACCACTTACAAAATGAGTTTTTTCCCCCCTGTAATGCGTCTCTGTTGATTCCTGCAGATGTTTCCAGTTTACGGAGCAGAGGGTGGGCACAGTGTCGGGCAGCATACTGACCTCCCACCTGTGGCTCTCACCTTTGCCCTTTGCGAGCTGGAACACCTGATGACCCGACCTCTTTGCAAGCAGCGTGACGTCATGATTGTGGTAGAAACTGGAGAGAGCAGCTGAAGTCCATTTGATGTCTGAGAACATTTACTGTACACACACACAGAGCTCCTCTGTGCAAATCTGAACATGTGGCTCCCCCTGCAGGCAAGAGAAACAGTATGAATTTAAAATGCAAACTAAGGTGGAGAACATGGATGTAACATTTAAACTATAGTATTTGAATTAACTTGAGTGAATACATTTGGGGAAAAGATTGATGGAGAGGACAATTTAATTCAGTTCAAGTGAGTTCAGTCATATAATTTTTTTTAAAAGGTCAAAAAAAGATTAATGCAGTATGAGTCGTGATTGTATCAGCGAGGGACCGATAAATAAACACGTTAATTAATTTATTAACTAGAATGGGTGAAATCAAATCCTGTTTATTATAGTGACCCGTTAATTTCTGGGGAATATGAAAAATATGAAATATGACATGAGAATGAGAATTATATTATATTATATTTGGAAAGAGATTTTAAGAGATGTGTTTTTAAATACATTCAAATTAGGTAAAACCCATTTTTAGAAATATACAGATTTTATTTTCACCAAAAAAAATGGAATGAAAGAAACTAAATCAGGCAATTCAGCAAGAATTAAGATGATAAGAGACATTAGCTTTATGCAGCAGGCTTTACTTCACAGATATTAGAGGTAAAATTAAAAATTAAAAAAGATATGCTCAAAAGCATTTATAATAATTCCATTTAACGTAATTTACTGTGTTGAAATTTATTACACAAAATTTCCCCACACCATCAGCACAGAGAGAAAAAATAATAATAATAAATAAATTTAGATTCCATCTGGGTCAATTTATGTCCAAATCCAAAGACTGAGAATAGACTTATTAATACAGACAATTCTGTTCACACACACAGCTGACAATAAAAACAGCACATCTTACCTCGAAACCAGACCCCAAGGGATTTTAAGAACAACCTCTGTCTCTGTTCTGCCTAAGGAATGAAAATCAGATCATGCAGATGGAAAGAAACACCTCATTTTTTCCATGCAATCATCACTCACGTCTGTGCCAGAGAATTCTGATTATTTGTTTATGACATGAACAAGAACAAGACCCAAAAAAGGGTCTTGGCATGTTGTTGAGTAAATATGTGGTCTAATGAAGAACAGAATGACTCTTGAATGTGAGTGGCATGTCTGCTGGTCTGACACCAGTTTAACTGTGTGATGTCAGGGTAAATACTCAGACTTCAGTGGGAGAAACTGGTCCTAGACCAGTGTAAATATGGTTTCTGTCTCGCCTAACAAGTTGGGATGGGCTCCAGGCCAATAGTATTAGCATTAAAGTGCCTGTAAAAGAACATGCTAGTCTAATGACTTGGATTCGGTCCAGTGCACCTGCAAAACTGAGCATAAAACTCAGACAATCATACTTATATATAATTAAACACACTAAACCTGCAAACACCCTTTGAGACATTAGGCTGAGGTATGTACTAGCGTAGCATGTGTGTTGTTCTCCATGCAATGTTGCAACAGCACTACCATTCATGCCAATGTCAATGACACATTTATTGGCTTTTAGCAGTGTCCTGTCAGAAAAAATGCAGTGTGTTGGACAATTTTATTGCTCTGAAAAATGGTTTCACACCACAACTGGCCGTCTATCAGTATCGTTCTCTCTCCCTTTCTGTGTCTGATTTATTTTCTGTTTTCATAAGCATACAATCTGGACCATCAGTTGTTACACTCCTCTGATGCCAAACATTTAAACTCACAACATATGCAGCTAAATAGCACTCTTCCCTTTACTGTACAACACACACTAATTCAGGCCTGCACAATGTAAATACTCAACTATGAACATAAGTACACACACATGCATCTCTGTACTAACACACGCTCCTGGACAAATAAACGCTCACACACGAACACATACACACATAGTCTATGAAAAAGTAAATAAAAAATAAATCTTTCCAAAATCTTTTCCATGATTTTCAGTATGTTATTGCGCTGATTAATTATGATTGTGACAGATATATAAAAATAAATGATATTTATTATATGTAATGTATAAAATATTTAGGTTTTGTTATTAAAATGTTTAATTTATTTTACCTTCCCAGTCCGCAATATTGAAGCATAAGTGTTTTTTCTTCATTTTATCAACTTTATATTACTGAAGAGGATTTTGCATCACTTTTCTGTCATTTTCTGTATGGTTTCATAATAAGCCACATTTATTCATTATGATTGCGATAGGTATATAAAATGTCTAAAATATTTATGATTTATTAATAAAATAGTTAATTTATTTTACCTTCACTGTCTGCAATATGGGAAGATAGGTCATCTGTTTATGTCTTTTTTTATTTTAATAAATGTATTGTACTGTGTACTCATGTAGGCAATTCACTGGTTATCACTAAAGTGAAATGACTTCAGTTTGTTTAAGATCTTTATACATAATGTTACGATGCCTTGAAAGTTTCAAATGAATTGGTGGCTCTTATAAATAGTATAGATTTTGCATATTTCCTTTTTCTCTCAATTTCTGCAGGACAGACAGAACTTGTAAAAGGTAGGTAACAGTAAAATGATGAGTCAGGAAAGGCAACAAGAAATAGACACTGACAGATTCATAGCAGTACATTAGCTTCTAATTGATGGAGGTCTATGCAGCTTCTGATGCCTTATCTGACAGTGCTGCAGCAGTCTGTCTGTGTTTCTCAGAGCTGTACTGTCATCTAGTGGACATTCATGATAGAAGTAACAGAATGTGAGGGCAAGAGGATGTTGTTTATGTGTTTGAGTGACCGAATATTATCTTACCTTTAGCTTATTGCTCAGGTTTCATCCAGGAGTTCCTCATTTCTTTGCTGAGAGGAACATCTTTCCGGCTCTGGTTGCATGCCATTATTCCTCCTCTGTTCTGACATAGCACAGAATAGATGGAAAGGTGCCTTAAGAATTTTAAAGGGGTCATATATGATGTTGCTAAAAAGAACATTATTTTGTGTATTTTGTGTAATTAAATGTGTTTATGTGGTTTAAGGTTAAAAAACACATTATTTTCCACATTCTGAACACTATTGTTTCTTCTCTATGCCCCGCCTTTTTGAAAAGCGTCGATTTTTCGGTCTGAAAAGTGAGGTGTGCTGTTATTGGCCAGCTATCCAGTGCGTTGTGATTGGCCGAATACCTCAAGCGTGTGACGGAAATGTTAGCCCCTTACCATACTGTGATGCCATCTCCCGGCACGACCAAACAAAACCAATAAAACCCATTACAAAACCAATAAAACCCATTGATCGGAGAAACAACAAACAACAAGCGCTACTTTACACTGCTCAAAACTCGCGTTTGAATAGTCAGTGGCAAATCCTTTAAATGAAAACGTACTTAAAGACTGTGAGTCAGAACAGCCGGCATTGTTGTCTACTCTCCCAGGATCAGGAAACAGTCCTCCATAAAATGCGCTGCACACATCTGAATATTTGGGTTGAACTGTTCTGGAATAGTGTTGTAAATACAACTTAACCACTGGTTTCTAGTCGTGTCCTTCCAAAAGAGCCGGCGGCTTGAGTGAGCGGAGGCCGGCGCCTTGAGTGAGCCTTCGTCCTCGGTGAAAGCCGATCCGGCGATCCACAGCGCGAAGTTGATGTATTTCCTCAGCGACCAGCATGGATCAGCTCTAGGCATGACGAAGTGGATATCGTCCTCTTTTGTAAGGCCAAACAAAGTAGTTTCGCTTTCACAATGAAATACACGGCAACAACAATACTACAGCGAGAATCAAAGTTACGCCTTCTTTCTTTGCGTGAACATTTGGGCGGTGTTATGCAAATCTTCCCACATCGTGACGTAGATATGTGGGGGCGTGTTAGAACGTGTTTTAGGTAGGAGTGGTTGACTCTTAACTTTTGTAAAGAATATCTCTTTGGATTTGAGACTTTAGTCTTTGCAACTTTACAGATCTTCTTTATGCACAAAGAGCTTGTAACACTCCAAAGAGAAAGGAAAAATTGAAATAGCATCATATGACCCCTTTAACATTTTTTGCACAATGCATTACTCAAATGCTTCCATTTGTATAAATTAATCATTTTGATGATCAGTGTACCTCATTGTTTGTTCTCGTGCTGGCTATAGCTACGTTTTTCTATCTTCCCTCAGGATGTTAATGTCTTCCCCTGCCTTGCCAAGCACTCAGCATTATTAATCTTATCATGGCACAATGCCCACCATGCCCACCCATTTTTGGTCTAGAAACATTGATTCCTAACACTGGATGAATGAACCATTTTCAATTAAATCAGCATTTGGGATCTTGAGGTCATTACACCACAACTGAGAGGCCTTGAAACTGTGCAGGACATTGAAAGATAAAGTCTGCTTCTGATAAAGCAGCTCCTGCTCATGCAAACTGTTTCATGATTTAAAGATCTGGATGTGGATGCGAGTGTGGTTCTTGACTTAGATAGATCATACTGTATAGACATTTTTAGATCATATCAAAGATTTTAGTTTTAAGTGCACTATTGATTCTCAATGTTTTAATGCTATGTGTTATAATGTAACCTCTGAAGATTAGACAGAAGGACAGAGTGAAAACCCTTGAGATTGATGATTCAGTTAAGTTATAAAAACTGTTACCATGTGTGACATTTACTGCTTATGAGAATTCAGACCTGCAGCCACATGAGATTTAATGGTAATGAAGCAGGAAATATTAACTGATGAACAATTAAGCATAAATCTGAACTCTACAAAGCAGTATTCGTCCAGAACAGAATGTGATGTTCTTTGAATGATTCATCGCACTGTCAGCTAAAACAGAAAACTCAGCCGTTTATACACACTTTTAGCAGTAATTTTATATCTTGGTGATTTTAAACAACTCCAGGAGAAGCGGGCAGAAATAAAGATCTAAATGAGTTTGGCAAGGGCCAAATTGATACTGTACATGTACTCAATACTTGGTAGGGGCTCCTTTTGCTTTAATTACTGCCTCAATTCAGCGTGGCATGGAGGTGATCAGTTTGTGGCACTGCTGAGATTGTATGGAAGCCCAGGTTTCTTTGAGAGTGGCCTTCAGCTCATCTGCATTTTTTGGTCTCTTGTTTCTCATTTTCCTCTTGACAATACCCCATAGATTCTCTATGGGCTTCAGGTCTGGTGAGTTTGCTGGCCAGTCAAGCACACCAACACCATGGTCATTTAACCAACTTTTGATGCTTTTGGCAGTGTGGGCAGGTGCCAAATCCTACTGGAAAATGAAATCGGCGTCTTCAAAAAGCTGGTCAGCAGAAGAACATGAAGTGCTCCAAAATTTCTTGGTAAAAGGGTGCAGTGACATTGGTTTTTAAAAAACACAATGGACCACCACCATCAATACATCTGACACCCCAAATCATCACAGGACTGTGGAAACTTAACACTGGACTTAAAACAACTTGGGCTATGAGCTTCTCCACCCTTCCCCAGACTCTAGGACCTTGTTTTCCAAATTAAATACAAAACTTGCTCTCGTCTGAAACGAGGACTTTGGACCACTGGGCAACAGTCCTGTTCTTCTTCTCCTTAGCCCAGGTAAGACGCCTATGACGTTGTCTGTGGTTCAGGAGTGTTTTTAACAAGAGGAATACGACAACTGTACCAAATTCCTTGACACGTCTGTGTGTGGTGGCTTTTGATGCCTTGACCCCAGCCTCAGTTTATTCCTTGTGAAGTTCACTCAAATTTTTTGAATCGATTTTGCTTGACAATACTCATTAGGCTGCGGTTCTCTCGGTTGGTTGGTTGTGCATCTTTTTCTTTCACATTTTTTCCTTCCACTCAACTTTCTATGAATATGTTTGGATACAGCACTCTGTGAACAGCCAGCTTCTTTGGCATGAGTGTTTATGGCTTACCCTCCTTGTGAATGGTGTCAATGATTGTCTTCTGGACAAACTGTTAGATCAGCAGTCTTCCCCATGATTGTGGTAGCCTAGTGAACCAAACTGAGAGACCATTTTGAAGGCTCAGGAAACCTTTGCAGGTGTTTTGTGTTGATTAGCTGATTGGCATGTCCCCATATTCTAATTTGTTGAGATTGTGAATTGGTGGGTTTTTGTTAAATGTGAGCCAAAATCATCACAATTAAAAGAACCAAAGACTTAAACTACTTCAGTCTGTGTGCATTGAATTTATTTAACAGACGAGTTTCACAATTTGAGTTGAATTACTGAAATAAATGAACTTTTCCACGACATTCTAATTTATTGAGATGCACCTGTACACTTCAGTATTCTAATTTGCTTACACTTCAAAGTGCTGTTTCTTTCTCTTTCCTCCTTTTTCTATGTGCTCTGCTGCCCGATTTTCTTCTCTTCTTCACTTTTCTGTCTTTTTGGGATTGACTCAGTCACTAATATCAGTTTTCAATCTACTTTTCCTTTCTCTTGCTCTCCTCTCTATACTGCTGATCTTTTTTTCTAGTGGTTAGTATATTAAATGGCTCTCTAAATGCTTCCAGAGTCAGCATGAAGTGTAGACTCAGCACGTCTGTAAATCTCTTCTGAATGAAAACATACCACAGAGATCAACTCATCCCCTTAAAGTAGCTCCAGGGCTCATGCAGCATGAATATATTACACTCATAGGCAAATATGGATCTACTGTTTAGGAGACCAACAATGTTGTTTAGGATAATCAAATGCAATTTAATGACTACATTATACATACACGCAGCTTTATTTTAAATGCTGAGTGTGTGTTCATCTGTGAGCTGCATGAGTGAGAGTGATGGAGAAAGAGAAAGACACCACCTCTTCTTCCATGACTCCTTTTTAACTCTCTCTTTACCTCTCCCTCCATTCCTCACCCTCCTTTCCCTTCCTTAAGCCGAGATCCTGAGGGCACTGCTCTGATAAGAAAGTAACCCATAATGCAAAGCTTTCAGGTTATCTATGATGGTTCACTTGTACTGAATGAGATCTATCACAAGCTAAAAAAAAAAAGAAAAGTAGAGTCTGAAGGAGGGAATATGGCTAGAAAGAATTTATTGATCACAGTTCCCATTTTAATGCACTGATATATTTGGCAAAATCAAAAGAGCATTATGGGTGTTTATGTTTTTGGCGAAATGGAATGTTATCTCTATAGCACCGATGTCAAAAATTTGATTGCATTTCTACTCCATAGACAGCGTTTTATTAGAAGCCCATCATGCCAGCGTTGAATTCCCCCTTTAACAGTTCCAAAAATGCACTAATAATTGGCCATTCTAAACAACAAAACTAAAAAAATGTGGTAACATGTTTCAACATATTAGCACTGTGATTGACATGGCTAATTAAATCTTTAGAATTGGCTGTCACACATTTTTATTTACTAAAAAAAGACCACAATAATAAATAATAAGCTTTTAATTTATTGGAAGAACCAGCTCGTTAAAGTCATTCATTCGGGGATTGGAATGGAGCCTAATTTAGTATCAGTGCTGTGGCATTGTTGATTATTCCAGGACTATTTTAGTACAGTCGGCAGAAAAATGCATGTGCAAGAACCTTTAACGAAACCGAACGTCATTTGCTCTGGTATTTTATTTTTTAAATGAAATCTATTCTGAATAATAAACACCTTTCAGACCTAATGTACGGCTACTGTGCTTTCAGAAACAACTGGAATGAAGATTCTTCATTTGTGGCCCTGGACCACAAAACCAGTCATAAGGGTCATTTTTTTTTAAATTGAGATTTATACATCATCTATTGTCCTACCTCTTGTTTGGATAGGACAATATTTGAAAATCTGGAATCTGACGGTGCAAAAAAACTCAAAATACTGAGAAAATCGCCTTTAAATTTGTCCAAATGAAGTTCTTAGCAATGCATATTACTAATCAAAAATTTAATTTTGATATATTTACTGTAGGAAATGTACAAAATATCTTCATGGAACATGACTGTTACTTAAAATACTAATGATTTTTGGCATAAAAGAAAAATCGATCATTTTGACCATACAATGTTTTTTTTGGCTATTGCTATAAATATACCCAAGCGACTTAAGACTGTTTTTGTGGTCCAGGATCCGTATCTGTAAGGCACCAAGATGCCTACACTGCCATATGCACCCAACTTTGGATATACACATTGAGTCCTGAGTATTTTCTCAGTGTTTTTAACCTTTTATGGGAGTTACACTAACTGACTCTACTATTATATAAAGAGTATTTGGTAATACAACATCTGCCTCGACCACAGCTCAGTGTCACGTTGAAGGATATTCGTCCAAGAACACTATAATTGCACCATGATATTGCCCCTTAATGCAGTACTGGTCAACCGTCGATCAATTGAAACCTTTGTACCTGACAGTGATCATGGAGTGTGGGTAAGGGGCAATATTCATCTTTAGGTGCGTGTATACTGTTTATTGACATGCGTGTCCTGCCAAACGCACACTACACACATAGTCTCTTAGCAATTTACTCTTCTTTCTCTAGTTGGGAGGTCAGGACCCATCGGATCAATCAAAGCAAAGATTTCATTACCCATCCACACAACCGTTAATATTGATGACCAGTTTCTCCGTATGCTATGCCCTCTGTGTCATTGCCAAGATGCCCTCTGGTGTATATTACATTTACATTTAATAGGCCACCTATGGCTAATCAACACACATCAAGGTTCCTCCTCTTGAGCTTAATTAGTACTCTACTGACCTATAGTATGCAGGACATTCATTATTTTATATTGTGACACAAAGAGTCACAAAATGTGTTAAGTTCCATTTCAAGTTTCCTGTTTTTTATTTTAAAGGCACGTTTAAAACATACCAACGTTGGTTCTCAAAGTGCTTTACTTTTTAACATTATTTGGCAATATAAAAGCAAAAAGCAAAAACTAACTTAACATAGACCATTGCGGATAACCCATAAACCAGTAACTTCAGTCAACACCATAGAAGGCTCAGAGATACATGAGTCTTTAGTCTAAATTCTAGCCCTTGTCCACAGTGGGAGAGGTCTCACAATATTTTTGCTTTTAGATTTTATATTGCCAAATAATGTTTAAAATTTTACAACTGCAAAAGCTTGGTTGTCCTTAGTCTTTGAGCAATATCTTGTGTAGCTTTTCACTTATGATACTTTTATCAGCTATTTGGACTCTCTTATCGCCGCACCCATTCACTGCAGAGGATCCATTGGTTAGCAAGTGATGTAATGCTAAATCTCTCCAAATCTGTTCTGATGAAGAAACTCCTATGTGGCCTCAGGTTCTCACATCATCAGCAAATCTTCGATTTTTTTGGGTGAACTATTCATTTAATCTGCAAAATGACTTACAGGTAAAAAGTGTTTCTTATGAAAAATATGGGCTCTATAGGCTGCCACAGAAACAACACTTATTTCAGTCATATCTGTCATGTGGGACAAAAGGCATATCAATTATGAAATATTACAGGTAAGATTGATATTGGTTTCTCTAATATTAATCATCCTATAAGGTGGCAGTAATATCTTTTTAAAAAACGTGATATTATAGATGTATGTGCATATACAACTGGATACTTGTACTTTACAAGCACATGAAGAGAGAGAGTATGAAAACGAAATAGTGATGTTGCTTACCTCGCCAGTAGATCTGGAGAAGGCAAACCATTAGTCAGTTCTGCTGTACAGCATTTATCTTTTAACACTTCATCACACACACACAAAGAGAAAATATTACTGTGAGTTCCTTTCTTTTTAAGAGGTTTGTACTGTGAGAGGAAGGTTGAGATAAGTCAGGTTGAATGATAGAGTGGCTCTTTCATTCATCAGATGTTGCTGCATTGTCATTCTTTTTGTGGTGAAAAAGAAGTCAGGTAGATAGATAGATAGATAGATAGATAGATAGATAGATAGATAGATAGATAGATAGCATCACCTTTAACTTTAAATCCAGATCTTGAACGTGACGGGAATCCCTGGATTAGTGAGCAGCGCTGCATTCGCTGTTCTCGAGACATAAATAAGAGTTTATAGCTCGAGCAGGGGGAAGAGGTCTTTATGTTATTAAGATGATGAAATACGCCGCGACACTTCAGACAAACTGCATTGTACGTGCTGTCTAAGTGCGCTAAACGGATGCGACAAGCGGGGACTCGTTTGAGCTGGGAGGTCGATGGAGTCAGTGATCGTCCTTTGCTGATTGAGTTTGAGTCTGAGTCGGAACTAACAGCGGATTTGGCACACGCGCTGTTATTTCCTCTCTTGCGTGAAGATTTACTGCGGGCTGTTGCGCGTGATTTGCGCAAGGAAATTAAGCGCAGTCGATCGTCTTTACATCTTCTCATATAGGGATAGTAGAGGAGATCACTGTATTTTTTTACAGGAGGTAAAGTCAACACAGCGTACGCGTTTTGATGATCGTGCATGTTTCCACATGAATAATGCACTGCCATTATTTTTATAGATCGACCATAGGCTATCTCAGTGACTTTTTGCTGAGATCTGCAAGGATGTATCAACTCATCACTCTTTCACGGGCATATACGCCCCTTTCTCTCCCTCCTTCTTTCTCTCTTTCTTTAGGTTATTACCATAGCGGAAATATCCTTACCGTGACAAATATCCCCATGTGTCTTTTTTTTTGTTTGCTTGTAATATATATCTTTTAAAGTCAAAGGTGTACATGTATCTTGTTAGAGTCAGGCTTGACTGCATATTTTAATGTTCTGATCTCTGATCAGTCTTTTTGCACCTGTTTTAAAAAGTTTCACCTGTAGCATTGTGCATCAAAGTCACTATAGCTAAAGCTTAAAGGGTTAGTTCACCCCAAAATTAAAAAAATAGCCCACGAATTACACACCCTCAAGTCATCCTAGGTGTATATGACTGTATATGTATGAATCCAGTCAGAGTTATATTAAAAAATTGTCTTTGATCTTTCAAGCTGTTTAATGCCACTCAGCGGGTGTTGCATGCATCAGTCCAAAAGAAGTTAAATAAAAAGCGCCCATCCATAAAAAAATGTCTCACACAGCTCCGGGGGGTGCCAAATGCCCCTGTAGGCGAATCGCTGGCCAAATTTTGTTTTTTAAGAATAATATCCAGATTGCAAACCAATATCCCTTAAAGGGGTCATATGATGCGATTTCAAGTTTTCCTTTCTCTTTGGAGTGTTACAAGCTGATTGTGCATAGATAAAATCCCTGAAGTTGCAAAGACTAAAGTCTCAAACTTTAAAAGAGATATTCTTTATAAAAGTTACGCCTACCTAAAACGGCTCGTTCTACACGCCCCCACATATCTACCTCACTATGTGGAAATATTTGCATAATGCCGCCCAAATGTTCATGCAAAGAAAGAAGGCATGGTTTCAGTAACCGCAGTTAGTGTTGAAGCAGCATGTCAGGGAGACGCTGTGTGTTTCTAGGCGAAAGCAAAAGCACTTTATTTGGCCTTCCAAAAGTAGATGCATTTATGAATCTTTAAGATAACTTACAACAGAACAGCAATGCATTTAAATGGACGACCGTTTCGTGAACCTAGGAAAGGAGGTAATTCTGACTTTGCTATGACAATCTGGCACTTCTGAATCATCTACTGTTTTGTTATTAGTTTAAGTAGTTGCTATTGACTGTTCAAATGCGGAGTTTTGCGCATCTGTGTGTGTGTGTTTGGGTGTGTGTGTGTGTGTGTGTGTGTTTGTGTGTTAGAGAGAGAGAGAGAGAGAGAGAGATAGAGAGAGAGAGAGAGAAGAAGAGAGAGGAGAAAAGAGAGAGAGCGTGAGATAGCGTAGAGGCGCGAGAGAGCGCTAGAGCTCGAGCATAGATCTAGAGAGGGTGTGGGTGTTGTCACATCACAAACGCATACCAGCTTCATCACTGTGTCTGTCTCTGTTCCCCTTTCGTGCTCTGTCTTTACATTTATTTTTTTTGAAATATGAAGCTGCGCGAAGTTATGGTAAGGGGCGTTACTTTTCCGGACGAGTGGCTTGCGGTGTTCGGCTAATCCACCATGCACTGGGTTCAGCTTGCTGGCCAATGCATGCATACTTGGCGCTTTCTGATGGGAGGGGACTTTGTATAAACTAAGCGTGTGTTTGGAGAGGGCGGGGCATAGAGGAGACCTACAATAAATGTACATATTTGAAAAATAGATGTTTTTTTGAACGTTCAGCAGTCAAATATATAGTCTTTTCAACAACACCAAATACCCAAAATAATTATATTTAAAAAAGCATCATATGACCCTTTAATGTATGATGGCAATGCTAAAGACGACAGTATAAGTCATTATAATCATTAATTATGTCTCCACTGGATGCAACATATGCCTCGTTTATAATGGGTTTTAATAGTTTTGTCTCATCGCTCCGGTCGCAGGGACTTCGGCAGTTCACCGTATTAAGCTTGGAAGATCAAAGACCATTTGTAATATAACTCTGACCCTGCATTCGTCTAAAGAAGAAAGTCATATACACCTTGACTTTCTGACTTGAGGGTGAGTAATTTGTGGGCTATTTTTTATTTTTTTTGGTGAACTACTCCTTTTCCAGTATAGGCTACCGTCGATTTTGTAGGTAGCCTATGTTAAAGCGTACTTTCACTTGAACGCACAGCTTTTCAAAGAAATTATCTAGTTTAATGTTCAAGTTATCCTTTGATCTTCCACACAAGCACTCAGCAGTGGCGACGTCTATTGTTTGTTGTTTTTTTTTGGTTGTTTGTTGTTTTTTCATTTAAATGCTAGTTCACACACAAATGAAAATTACCCCACGATTTACTCACCCTAAAGCCATCCTATATGACTTTCTTCTTTCAGACCAATACAATCGGAGTTATATAAAAAAAAAATGTCCTGGCTCTTCCAAGCAGTGAATGGTGGTCGAGATTTTGAAGCAATAATGTGCATCCATCCATCATAAAAAGTGTCTCACACGGCTCCGGTGGGTGAACAAAGGTCTTCTGTAGCGAATCGATGTGTTTTTTGTAATAAAAATATCCATATTTAAAACTTTATAATCTGTAATCTCTAGTTTACGCTAAATGTCGTATTCATTCACAAGAGAGTGGCATTCCAGCAGATGACTTAGGATGCAGCCGTAGCATAAATCTCCGTGGAGAAGTGACGAACACGGAAGCCAGAGAGAATAGGCCAACACACCGTTCAGCGAATTAGAAGTAGAAAACGAGGTTTTTTAAAGAAAAAATGTCTGAGGATTTCGATATAAGCCAGGATGGATACGCTGTTTTTCCTTTTCCTTGCTATAAACAAAACTTGGTTCTCTCAAGACTAGCATATTCTCATGGGAGTTTACCGATAACTAATATTACGTCCTCAGCTGAACAACCCTCGTCTCCGTTGAACATGTGTACAACAGTTAGGGATTACGTTTTATAAAGTTTAAAATATGGATATTTTTCTTACATAAATGCATTGCTTCACTTCAGAAGGCCTTTTTTATTTTTTTCTCTGACTGCAACAACTGGCCGGGCAAATTAATAAGTGCAAAAAAAAATCTAAGCGCATATATGAGTGAAGTTGTGCATGCACTGTTGTACACGCTCTGTCTGCACGGACACAAAAATGTGGCTGTGCGCGGACATCCATGGACCCTCCTTATGATGAAAAATCTACATGGGTGTATAACATCCAAACCAAACAACAAGCATTAAGTACATAGTTTCCACACAATACATTAGAGAGGAGAAATACATTTTAACTGCATCATAATTTGTTGATGTCTGCTAGTAAAGCTAAAGTTGACTGATGTAATAGACCGTGTCAGTTGCAACCTTTTCCCCTTTACTGGCCATTAAATGGTCATTTGAGTGAAGAAAACGTTACCGGAAATTGAAGCAAAGATAAGACATCCCTCAAACAGAGCCCACTGTTCTTTTGAGATTTCTAAAGATGCTTGAACCCCCACGAGGCATCAGTAAGGGCCGCAGAGTATGCTAAGAAAGGTATGAAAGGAAGAAGAGGAACCCAGCAGCTGTCTAAACCTCTCAGCTATCTAATGAAAGACAACTCACTCTTTCCTGAACAATTTCTAAACACTTATGTATGAAAGAAGAAAAATCACCTAGTTAGGTAGTGTTCATGCTGGATTTATTAGTTTCTGGATTCTATTGTGTTATTCTTCTTGGATAGGCATCTTAGTGAACTTTGATTTGTTACAAAACTGGACACCATTCCTGTCAACAGCAATCAAACAAGGAGATTTATTTTTTGCTCACTTTGCCAAAAAGTGTCCGGTTGCTGGTGTCAAGAAGGCAGAGAGCTGCTACTATGACATTCAACTGAAGCCTTAGGCATCCTAAGAACTGGATACGGAGGGAGTAGACATTTTTTGCTGTGCGATGACACAGTGATTATAAAAGACATATGAGGGTTGCTGTGCCCTTTTGTTAAAAACTCAGGCACTACTCTCAATCCATCCATGAATTTATAAAACTCAGGGACATTATGCCCTAACCCTCCCAACCCTCTTAGCTTATATTAGAGCTTAAATCTCTTAATTTTGCAAAACAAAAAACATAATAAATTACACCATTAACAGGTGTATTAGGGTTGTCACTTGACCAATCCCCCAACATGCCCCCAACCATGGAAAAGACCTTCAAAGCCATAAATGTGTCTTAAATAACGTCAAATGTCATCTCATGTCACCCCAGGGAAATTACATTAAATGCTCAGTAAAAGCAGTTAGGGACATTAACTTATGGGAACATTAACTTATGGGAACTTAACATATATATTTTTTATGACAGAGCAATGCTTGTTTCCAAACCAACATATACTGTAAATCATTCAGTATTAAATAGTTCACCCAAGCATGACAAATCTGTCATTTACTGACTCTCAACAAGGAGAAAACAAAAGTTTTATACTTAGATTTTGCACAGCATGATTTTTTAAATATTTTTTATTATTATTATTTACATCAGATAAGCTTTAATCTAGATCTGCTTTTTAAGTGACAGGTTGATTTTTTATCTTTTTCACTTGAGAATGTGTGTGTGAACCTACATTGATCGATACATTTTGTACTCCAAAAACTCCATAACTCCTTTGTACTCCATAAACCTTTTTCAGATGTCAGTTGGGTTTGTGAATGCCACACTGTGTCCATAGAGTACATTAGCAGCTCAGCCCAACTGTCCTTTGATGAGCATGAAAAATCAATCAAGTCACAGTTGAAAGCTGGTACAGAGAATGTACATGAATTTGCTTTTTGAAAGACAGTGAATAAAGTGACAGGAAAGGGAGGAAGAGGACAGAACAAAGACAAAACTTTGACTAAAGCAGAATTAAACTATATTCACAATAACAGAGAATTATCTGCTCTGAAAGACCCCAGAATTGTAGGTTTGTGGCTTTTAGTTCATGCCTATTAGCTTTAAGGACATGCTAGTGTAGGCTACTCTCCTAAAATGTTTACGTTTATATGGAAAACTGATCAAAATATTGATGACTCATCCTGCACTACACACATTTTTGTTCAATCAAATGTTCTGAATGCTCTCCATAATACCACCTGTCGTACTAGCAAGTAGCAAATCTGTGACATAAATCAATCCTGTTGGATATTTCATAGAGAAAGTGCATAAACAAACATTTCATAAGAAAATACATCAACACAGGAAAGAAACTGCTCATTAAATAGCTGTTTAAATAATAGACATAGTAAGTGATGGTTGAGGTAAACAATGCTAGTTGACCGGTTGACACATGCTGGATTATGCCATATTGGACACACATTGCATCAGTACACACTCTATTACATCAGTTCCAGCTCTCCATACAGTTCCTATTTCACATATGACAAGTGAAACTAGAATTCAAACTTAAGTCAACTTCGAGAAAGTTAAGTTGTTTACTGGAAGGAGAATGGATTGTGTTCATTCTTCTTTCAAGCACTTGAAGCTCTTAAAGACAGAAACAATAGCCATTTCTCAATACCAGATACGCAAAGTTCAGACTTGCGTCCTCGGTAGTTCGGACTTCGCAAGTTCGACTCGGGAGTGCGAACTCCTGCTGATGGGAGGACACAAGTCCGGTAATTCTGCAAATGGAACAGCAGTGTATAGGCCTACTTGATAACTGCCTCTTTTCGTTTTCATTTAAATATATTAATAGCCCAAAAAATTTAGTTCAGGGAATGTACATACATTACAGTGAAACGAAATATTATATCAAACAGCATTGCCTCTTGCGTTTCATTTAAAATATTACCGGTAAATATAAGCTCCCAAATGTGGTTCTCACCAAATACACGCATTACCATAAAACTAAATGATATCAAGCACCACTGCCTTGCCGTTTTCTTCAAAATATAAAACACAACTAATTTCTTTTTCATTTTAAAAATATAAAACATATTAATATGTGGTTTAGGTCAGTGTTTCCCAACCGGGGTGCCGTCTGTCCAGAGCAGGGGTGCCGTGTAAAAACCCTTTTTAAAATTTTTTTCTTTAAAAAAAAATAAACAAAGTTTGGTTTAAATCGCTTAAATGTTCAAAAAACACATCTATTAGTAAATCCATTTTTGATGTCGCCAATAATTAGAGATGCCCTGACAATTTTGGCTGCCGAAAATTAGTTCCCAGCCGTGATGCTCTGCGTATTATCCGCTCTATGCATGTGCTCCGCTCAGTCGCTCCACTCGTATACGTTCATGCGAATCGGAACAGCAAAGTCCACTCAAAACTTGAGCCGACAGGAAACATCGATGTACAGTATTGCTTCTGTCTGCAATAACCCTACTGTGTTGCAACATGGTGTGGCATATGGGCAACTCCGATAACGCTGCCCTCTCATTCATTGACCTGCTAACCGCATGTTATGCTCACGTGTTCTGATAATAATAGCTTTCTAGGACTAAACATTATTTGGATAATTGGTAAAAAAAACTTAACCCTACTGTTAGACCCACCTTAAAAACTAAAAAGCAATTTATTTAATCTGAAGGCCTGTCGTTATTTTTTATTTGGGCTATCATTATTAATTTCTTTATTTGTTTTTATTTGTTCTTATTTTATTACTGTCTGTTTACTTGTCATTTTTTATTCAAAGTTTTAAATCGAGCTATCTCGTGCTACTGCACCAAAAGTACCCCACTGTAAAATAAAAAAAAACTGAGTGAGCAAAAATTTGTGAGATAGACTAGTTATAATGGTTATTAAATAATGTTTACATATGTACATAAGCCTACATTCAAATCTGTCATTTAAATTGGTCTCTTCATTAGAAATGAGCCTACTGATTGCCACCATTGATGGACAATTTTTTTTTATAATATTAAAAATATCTGTATGACATTATATTCTGCAGTTATTCCCTGTTGTACCGAATATCTATATTTTTCTAATTATCATATCGAAGTTAGAAATTCAAATATTGTGACAAAATTAATTTTGTAGGGTGCCACAAGTTTGTTAAAATTTCCAAAGGGTGCTGCGACTAAAAAAAGGTTGGGACACACTGGTTTAGGTAATATGTGCACATATACTCTGATTATCTTCACTGTATAGCCTATAATAAAATGAAATATGACAAGCACAACTCTGCCTTTTTTGTTAAATGTCAGTTTTAATGAACAAAATAGCCATTATAAAAGAATAAGTATAAAGTATAAGAGACTTATGTAATAGGAAATAAAGACAAAAGCAAACAATTCAGTCAAATGTATGCAACAAAGTCAGCGTTGTATTACGATTAATAAATAAATAATTTATTAAACAACTTTGTGCTCAGCCAAAACGATATGACCTGGAAGAAATAATAGATTCATTAAAAAGTGAAGTGAACCCATTTACCCATACTCGGAATTAGTGCTCTGCATTTAACCCAGCCTAAGTGCACACACACAGCAGTGAACACACCATTTATGCTGCGGCGCCCGGGGAGAATGTGGGGGTTCGTGCCTTGCTCAAGGGCACCTCAGTCGTGGTATTGAAGGTGGAAGAGAGTCCTGTACATTCACTCCCCCCACCTACAATTCCTGCCGGATCTGAGACTCGAACTTGCAACCATTGGGTTACGAGTCCGACTCTCTAACCATTAGCCACAACTTCCCCCCTTGGACAAAATATTGCCCAGATTTACCCAAAACAATTTTACCTCATGTTTAACCACTACAGAGACGAGCCAGCAGTAAATGTCAGAAGGACTAGCCGAGCACTGAGCCCCATGAGCACTGAGCTCCCGGTGATCGTGTGGAGCTACGTCTCCATAATCAGCGAAGCAAATTTTCAAATAGGCGCTATCTTTATAAATAAACTGCAGATTTAAGTTTTAAACAACTACATTCTCGCCTGAAATACTCTTAGAACTGCATTTCATGACACAATAACAGTAATATTTTGAAAATTATGGCAGGTTTTTCCCACCTCCCTCCACCATAACGCTCTCTGGTTGGGCGAAATGCTTTCTGTGTATACCTGGCTTCCCCGTTCGCACAAGTCCCTCTGGCTGCATCCTTGATAAAAGGGGCGGAGCAAGAACACATCTGGGGATTTGAACTGTACTTGGCTAGATGTGAACTTTGAATTGGAACAGTACTTTGGCGACGAATGATGACGTATCACAAGTCCACAAGAACACAAGTACAGACAAGAACGCATATTGAGAAACGGCTATGGGGGCATCTGCACGTGCCCTGTTACCTTGGTTACCAAACAATGACAAGAAGGAGGAAACAGCTGCTTTCAGCAGATATACAAACTACACTTCAGTTTCTCAGCCTGTTGAGGATCCATAAAGCATGTCATAAATCACAAAATGAAACTGAATAATTCAAAGCACCTTCTCTAAAAGGTATCACCCAATTAAGCAATATCATATTGCACCAGTGCTGTTGTAATGAGAATTGCAGATGTGATTCAGCCTCAAGTATCACTTTAATAACAATTAATATTAAGTAGGCCTAACTTGCAACCAAATTTGGCCAGTTAGTTTACTTTTGTAAAATAGATAAAGAATCATCTAAAACATCAAGCAAGTAATTTTTGCAGTCCAGTACTTTGTAAAATGTGTTTTATCCTTAAATTTGCCTTTAAATATTCTATATATCTATTATATATATATTAGTGGTGTCCCAATTAGCACGTTAATGCAGGCGATTAATTTTTTTCAGTTTAACGAGTTAAAAATGTTTAATGCAATTAACGCACTTGCGGGGCTAGGTTGAACCACACCCACTCACAACTGCTGCTTCTGTCTGCAAGACGGCTTTAGTCATTGCAGATGACTAGAACGGGAGACATGTCAGACACACCTCCACTTCACTTCAAAATTTGATGCCAATTTGACATTGATTTAACATTGGATTTTGGTTACACAACCGAAAAACAACCAAATATCAACGTCAGCTGACGTCAGTATTGGACATCAAATTAACATTGACATTAAACGTTGAATTTACATAGAATTTTGGTCACCCGACGTCGCAACCGAAATTTAACCAAATATCAACGTCTTATGACGTTGTGTGCCTGCTGGGATATTTTATATGAGTCACATTTAAGAACATGTCCCTGAAATGATTTTCAAAACTGTCCTGGAGCAGCCCAGCACTGTCTTACTCATCTAACACACCCGATTTAACTAGTCAGCTCATTAATAGAGACTTTAAGACCTGCAGTGTGTCAGAAAAGGTCAAGAGAGTTGAGAGAAAATACAGTGCGTGTTAGATCCACGTCATGTTCAGCAGCGGCAGCTCTTAAAGAAATAACAACCAAATTAACTTAATAACCAGCTGCTGTGATGCCTATTAATCAAAGGACAAAGAAAAAAAAAGATGAAAAAATAACTTTTATAGCTTTAAGGATTCATCTACATTTAATTTAGAATTTAGTTTCAATTTCTGGTATATTCTGCTGAAGTAACATTAAATATGACATTTTTATAATGGTTTTGTGAAGATTGTTTTAATTTCACTTAAATTAGAAGTTATTTTTTTAAAGTCTAATAAATGTTAAAATTAATAGCTCTCAATTATACTGATATGTTGAATGGCTATAGTCAATGGTTAAATATGGGGGGGGGGGCAATTTTATAGAGAATCAGTATTGGTATTATTGATACTGGCCTTCAGTCATAAAAAAATATATTAAAAAATATACTGTCTTTATGTTGTTTGTACATACATTTGAAGATTGAATGTGAAATTATAAAAATTTAAAAGTAATTTGGTTACACCTGTAAGGTCCGTACTTGGCCGCAATGAAGTAGCCTGGTGGATGAAGGTTTTCTTGCGTGTCGGTCTTTTTTCAGCGCGCAGTTCTTCAATTTAGTTTTACTCAAATGATCTGACTCCCTTTTTAACTCAATCTGACTCCATTTTAGTATGAACTCGAATTTAGGTTGAAAGGCAAATTTGGTTGTTTGTCGGTCTCTGATTATTCTTACATTCGATTATTCTAATTAAATCTTTACTTTGTATTTTTTCTCGTTTATTAGGAATCTATGTCGCTTAGGATGCCTCACGGCGGCTGCTGTGCGTGGGCTCCACGATCACAAAACTTGCCAGTTTGATCCTTATTCAGAGGTTTATGACTAATACTTTTTGCCCCCTACAGTTACCCATGTAATGCGCAAAACATTAATCAGTGGTTCTGCTAGACCCTTTGTCTAGCCCCCGATAGCTAATATAACTCCGTACAACTTAATTAACGCTCCGAACATTAATCAGCGGTTCTGCTAGACCATTTGTCTAGCCCCCGATAGTTAATATAACCACGTACAACTTAATTAACAATCCAAATATTAATCAGCGGTTCTTCTAGACACTTAGTCTAGACCCCGATAGTTAGTATAACTACGTACAACTTAATTAAAGCTGAAACAATATGCATGGTTAACGTACAGAGATAAACTTAACTCGGTCAAGCGGTTTAGTCAGACCCATTGTCACTAATCCGGTCCATGAACTTCCATATCTGCTAGTCTCAAGGTCACCCTTTCTCCATTTTCATTGACTCTCCCACACACCCTGGTTGCATATCAACCCGGACTACAGATCCCATCATTCATTGCACTGATTGCACAAAGCTGTTTCATATCACTCACTCACTAATTAACACTCACTCTGATCCCTTCCCTCAGCCGAGTATTGTTTAGCGTTTATCACTCCCCTAGCGATAGCTACACTACGGAGCCTGTTTAGTTTGTCATAGCCTCACCTTAGTCTTGCCTTGTCTGTGTTCTCGTTTCTTGATCTTTGCCTGTGTCTCTCAGATTCCTCCTCTCGTTTGCCCTATTTTGATACTGTTTGACCCTGCCTGGACCTTGCCTTGTACCTGGACTTATCTCTCTAGTCTCGCCCCTTTGATTCTGTTTGCCAATCATTGACCTCCGCTAGCCTTAGGTTTATTCTTGTGTCTTACCCGCCGTATACCTGTCTGCCATTATCTGACCCATGCCTGTTCTATGACCACGTCTCTGTCTTCTGCTAGTAAATAGCTTGAACATGGATCCGCACGTCTCAAGTCTTGTCAGCCCCGTAACACCCATAATCTCACCTGATGCACCCCATGCTTCATCTAATCTGAGATCTAGTATGCACTTAACCCTGGTCGCAGATTTGCGGAAACATACGCCTTCACTTAATCTACTTGAGAAAATAACTTTAGAGTGAGTCAGAATAAATCAAATGTACCAATTTATTATCAGTCATGTATATATGTATTATGCCAATTATCTACATAGCAAATTCAAAGATATCAAATCAATACGATACATCAAATTATCATAGACAAATCTAAGAGTAAAGGATTCATACCTGACTTTAGGAAAATACATAGTATTGAGTGTGTGAACACACTTCATACTACGGGCTCTCTGACTACAGAACCGCCCTGACCCTTTTGCTGCAATCCTTTAAATACAAAACAAAGATAAAAACATCCCCCAAGTGGAGGCATGTACAAACAATTGGAATTTGCATTAACCCAGGTTGAGGGTAGTTAACCCAGACCTGGGTGGTTTGCACCTCAATGGGAACAGAAGGTAATTTTCATGGAATGACCCTCTACAGTAATCAAAATATCTTTTAACTCTTAGGATCTGTATTATCTTTTAATCCTGCTTTTCGTCAGATTAAGACCAGTGTACCCCCGCCCTGAGACTATTCAAAGATAACCAACATGACTGTAAATCTTAATTTCATTCATATAGAACAATATACTTATTGGGGGAACAATTCTGAGGTGAATCAAGTGGAGGGAGTGAGAATGAAAAGGCACACTGATGCTATGTGATATAGGCTTTCCTGCACCACCCCTCTGTGGGTGTCCTGGACGATGCCAGTTTATTGTCTGTTCTCAGGAGACAAGTATGCTGATTTCTTTTATCCTCACAACACTTTAGTTTGATAGTCACATTTATAGACATTCGTCCTAATATCAGTAACTTTGGCAAACTACATGTCAACTATTCTCATTACATGTCAACTACATGACCTATCCTCTTAGAGTAGACTGTTAGTTTAGTTTACGGTAGTAGATAAAAGTTGACATACTGCAAAGTTTCTTATAGTCCCCCCCCCCAAGTAAACATGGGGGGGGGTGGGGTTTTTAAAATGTTGTGGCCCATCAAATAACAGTGTTGGAAGATTTAACAGACAGTCTAACTAATATTTTAATGACTCCTATTTTGAATATATATGTTATGGCAAAGTTACTTACTATTAGTTAGTATAATGTCTAAAGTGAACTATCAAAATAAAGTGTTACCAAATTTGTACGCGCGTAGAATCATGCATGATCTTTTGTTTTTTTGGCTTAAGAGACCCTTTTAGCCTTTTGACATTTGCATATAATTTACAGTTCTTGTCAGAGACTTTACGTTGTATTGGGGTTTAAATTGCCAAATGGTTCCTTGCCGTCAAGGAGATTCTAACCAGCCCACCACTATCATCTCCCCCATCTGACTTCAAACACTGTCCAAAGTGCTGTAAATGGCCAGGCAATTGGCCTGACCGACCAAGCAAACTAAACACACACACACACACACCACCAAACACACACACACATAAGACAATTCTTTATTAGACATAATTAATCCATTTATAATGTATCTGGTATATGCATGTGTTGTTTGTAGGTTTCCCTATTAGATTAGCTGAGTTAACACTCGTTATTTGTATTAGTTTTAGACTCTCATGCTTATATTCAGGTATAGAGTGTATCTCTGGTTTAATATATTCTAAATGTTTCTTTCTTGGTATCAATATTATCTGCTTTTCATTCCTCAGACAATGAGGTACAGTATGTGATTGTGAAACGCATCATACGATTTGTACTATTTTTTGGGTTAAAACTACAGAAATTCCCGACCGGCCATAAAACATGCAAATGAGCCATGAAGGAACAAAGGGAACTTCTCCCGCTCAAAAATTCACTGGTATTGGCCAGTCCACACAGAATAGGAATTCTCAAAAGCGATTAGCCCGAAATAATCTTGGCTCAGAAACTCCTCTTCGTTTGAGACAACACCTTTCCAAGACTTTCAAGATCTTCCTCTTCAGTTTTTATCTTCAAGTAACTTTAGTCTCTGTGGACTTTTCCTTCTTCAGTAGAACCAGCAGTAAAAACTTCCAGCTGACTCCTCACGAACTCATCAAAAGACCTCCGTTGTCTACCGCATCAGGACTCTTCTTCAGCAATCGAAACCAGTGCAAGTAACCGCTTGAAATTATTCAGATGCGTGTTTAAGGTTCAGACCTTTTTAAGGTGATTATTGGATTCTTTGATGATTTTTCTGAGGTTGTGGTTAAGTGATGTGAAATACTGCCATTCTTTTTCTATTCTCTCTCTTTTCCTTACTTTGTTTCATTCTGTGTATATAGAAGTGTTTTGCTTAGTTATATGTTAGATATAGTTTCATTTTATTAAATCCCTTATATTCACAACGTATTGTCTCTGTTTGCTGCTCACAGTTCGATGTCAATGAATGTGTGAACCCTTGCTATATTTTGCTAAATTACTGCTAGCACTGCACAGAGAAGGACTGTTTATTCTTCCTTGGCCAGGAAAATAATCTTTTCTTGAATTGATAAATGATTATATTGTATGCTCGGTGGATGGACAGATCAAATATTTGTAATATTGATTCTGCTACAGTTATTTCGAAGATATAATCTAAATATTTATATTTGATCATAACCAGTTATAGTTAGTCATAAATATTTCCATTTTAGAGCTAATAAAAAACCTCATTTAAAACTTGATTTAGGTGAGAATTTCAGAAAAATTTGCAATTAATTAGTAAATTTTTTTTATCGATTGACAGCACTAATATATATATAATCTATTATATAATATATATAATCTATATTATCTACTATATAACTCTAGATGGCGCAGTCCGATAGGTCTAGTTCAATCTAATCTGGTGACATCATTGTCACATGGCAGCTGATTTGTTCTCTCCTGTATCGGTAGCCAGTGAGCTTACTGCTTAATATTTAAATACCTGGCTTTTGTTTGCTGTAGTAGTTGGCAGCGCACTTCAGAAACCACCACCCTTCCCCAGCTCCACCTATATAAATCTGCTACAGGGTGATTCATGTATGCTATATTTTGGGGGTATTCATTGTTTCTATGTATTTCTTACATGCTTAACGCAGCATGTTGGGATGTATTGAAGAGCAGTCTCTTACTTGCTCTGCCGCAGCAGCGTCAGCGTACTGATCTAATTCAGCCTAGACCAAGACATTACATTGTCATTCCATGACCTGCATTCCCCTCCCGAGAGTTTATATGACAAATATATATATATATATATATATATATATTATAGGTATATATATTATATATTATATTCTTAGTGGATTCACTTTTAATGCATACAGTTCACTCTTAGTAATTCATGACACCAAAATTAGAAGAAATTGTAAACTACTATAACTATAAAAACTATATTATTCGTTCTAACTGGTAATAGTATATTTTATAATAGATAATAAAAAGGCATTTATATTAGTTATAAATATACACCTGCACATATATACTGTACAGAGGATATTGGTCATCTGACATCAGTTCTACAAATAGTGAACTGTAATAACCACCAGAGCTCAGGATAAAGCATACATAGCATACATGAGACTGGCTTTTAATTCTGAACATTGTTCTCTGAGCGCTTTGCAAGCGGACCATTGAAAATCTATAATGGTTCATTAATGGCAGTGCAGAGCTAATCAATCCACCCTGCGGCTCTGCATCCTAGAGTTCTTGCAAATAATTCTGTAACTATAGACGTCCTGCATCAGATACTCCATAAGCCCCTTCTGACAGAGCTGTATCAGCAAATCTTTATGCAAGCTTGTTGCACAAACAGGTCAAATTGTTAGTATAAAGGAATTCATCAGTTTAAAACCAGGCTAAGAATAATTTTGACCTCTGGATAACCTTAGCTGGAGACTCATGGGGGAATTCACCAAGAATGAATTGCATGTTTTATTTGCATGCACTATGTGCACTGTTTTAGTAGCCAATTCACTAAAGGGATTATGCTAATTAGGTAAGTACAAAATGCAAATGTGTACACTAAAATCTCCATTCAATGCGATTTGCACAATATCACACATATATTAAATATCTATTTAGGATGCGTTGTATTACAAAGTAGTATGAAAACTTCCTTAATCACATCACAAAAACTGAAGCTGAAATCTATGACTATTAATAGTTGGTTAGCTGACAAAATGAATTTTTAATTTATGGGGAAGACTGGGATTAAGCTCATGGGTCTGAGAGTGTGATTGCTTCCCACAGATTTACCTCTTCTGGTCACGTATTACGTCTCTAATCTTAATGAGGGTGGCAAATACCACACCTTCTCTAATATTGTGTAGCACAGTGGCGCCATATCTGTCACATTACTGCCTCCAATGTTCATTTGCGCCACTAAAAGCCTTTCTAATTGACCCTGCAGGACTAAAGAGCTCAGAAATGCTGTTTAATCTGATCTAATAATCATGTGGCGCCCATTGTGAGGCCAATGGCCTTTTAACAACTATAAAAATTTCTCTGGAATTATCTCAGAACATATCTATACTTAAGTTAATGACTTAATCAGGCTTAATACACTTTGCAGGCACACGGTTTCTAAGCTTTTTCTGTGACGTTTGTTCTTAAAACAGACCATTGGTTAAATCAGTCCTCAAAGAATGCTTTTACTTACCGGTAAAAGCAATTCTGCACTCTCTTCCACAGACCAGGAATAATTTTTCAGTATCAGCAACTCTTCTAAACTGCTGATTCTCTTTTCTGTACCTGCTCAACAAAACAAAGACTGTGCAAACATTTATATTAGATCATTTTTTTTTTTTAAAGAGAGAGAGAGAGAGAAGCATCGGCACTATATTTCCTTATTTCAGATCTTGGTAGTGGATATTTTGGCAGATTGTCAAGAACATCACTAGACCTTAAGCTCTGCATGGTCACCTCATCTTTATACTTAACTGGGTGACAGATAATTCCACCTATCTAGGCATAAAGGGCTGTTACTTACCCGCTGTGTTATATGATCGCTTATTCTCTCTCTCCTGACAAATTTTTTTTTTTTTTTAACATGTTTAAAATTCAGGGCAAAACCTGATTGTTCAAAAGTCATTAAAAAAGGATTGTTCAAATTCAAAATTGACTTTGATGAAAATTGAATTTCTCTATATCTGATCTTGTTGAATGGAGCCATTGTCTATGTGCCTGAGATATTATAGCAATTATAACATTAAATACGTTGCATGTTTAACTGTACATTGAGATAAATTCTAAAAAGGCCTAAGAATAATAATTAAAGAAAACCTCCTTGAAAATTTATCTCCATAACTATTCAGCAAAATGTATTTGAGGCGAACCGAAACCAATTTTTAATGCTGGAGAAAAAATAATTATTTTAATAGAATAATAAAATAAAAGGAAAGAAAAAATGCAATCAACCACATTACATTTCTGAAGTTGTCAGATTCATATGCACATTGTCAAATGCACATCATTTCTATAACTATACCATGGTGGTCAAAAGTTTGGAATTAAAAGATTTAATGTTTTTGAAATAAATCTCTTATGTTTATCTTATGCTGCATCTATATGATCAAAAATACAGGAAAAACATATATTGTGAAATATTATAATTTATTAATAAGAGTTTTCTATTTGAATATATTCCATCAGTCTTCAGTGTCACATGATCCCTACAGAAATCATTCTATGTCAAATATGTTAATGTATTTAAAACCTTCAAGGACAAGGTGTAGTTGTATAAATGTTGCATAAATCTTTACTTTGAACAAGAGACGCTGAGCAAGCAGATTTATCACTAGCTTGATTCATAGGGACTTGTGCTCTTTGTGTAATGTGGTTTTAGGGCACATTGTTTTACTCTTGTAATTAGATTGTGCAAACTGCTTTTCATTATCCACCCTGAATTCAATGGAAATGGCTTTTCCCTCACAATATATTTTTACCCACACAGGTAATTCCTCAGCGGTGTCCTATTAAATGACCACTTGCAGAAAGCCTGTGGTTGCTTGTGTCGCATGAAGGTACCATGAGGATATGCACTTATGTACGTTGCTAATTAATAACTCAAAATATTCTGATTTATATTGTGTTCTTTATCAAACATGCAAGCAATTAGCATTGAATCAATCTACATCTGGTGGTTTTCACCAACAGGGAGGCTGTTCAGCTTGAATGGGGATGAAGATTTTGCTTTGTGCTGACTGGGACTTATTCCCACATGCAGGGAGATTGACAGCCTCTTATCTTCAGATTGTACAGAAAGACGTTTTTGTTCAGAGCTAATGAAGAGAACATTTCAATACATCCATCATTCAATAGACTAACACACACACACACACACACAACAATAACAAAGCCACTGATTTTATCAGATCCATAACATAATGATTCACTCTCACAGAAGATGATTCTCCACTCAGGCCAGAACTACATAAAAATCAGTGTTAATTATGTCTGGCTGCAGAAAACAAATAAAGCTCTTTTAAAGGAGTTTATGTAATTGCAACTCTAAGGCAAGGCAAGGCAAGGCAAAAACCAAAAAAAAAACCCCCACCCCCCCCCCGCCCCCACAAAAAAAAAAAAAAAAAAAAAAAAAAAACCCCCCCGCCCCCCAAAAAAAAACCTAACCCAAAAAACCACCCCCAAAAAAAAAATACCCCCCCCCCCCCCCCCCCCCCCCCCCCAAAAAGGCAAAGTTTATTTATATAGTACATTTCATACACAATGGTACTTCAAAGTGCTTTACATAAAAACTTAGCCCAAAGCAAAAAAGGAATTAAAACTTTGAAATTATTTAAAATTGATTTAAAAATGAATTGAAGACAGTTAAAAATAGAAAATGATTATACATAAAATACAGTTCAATCATTTAGGGTTGCCATTAAAATCAGGCAATACATAACATCCGTGCACTCATTGGGTTGCATAAAATACAGTGCAAAACATAAAATACAGTGCAATCAGTTCGATATAGACAATGTTATTCAATAAAGGCACAGCTAAACAGATGAGTTGAGCTAGATTAACTGTGGACTAATGTTTTAGCACATGGATCTCGTATGGCAGCTGAATTCCTTTCTTTTTTTCAAACTGCGGGCGGCAAAATAACTAAAGCGGATCCCTGGTTTTGTGTGAATCCTGGATTTTCTAATGGACTCAATCCTAATGATCGAGTGGTTGTAGTTTATGATTCAGTGAGCATATCTGCAATGTAGCACTTTCTGCCCAAATTATCCTCCCACCCTCTATTCCCAGCCCTGTTTAAAAGACCATCAAATGACTACGTTGTGTTTTCAGACGGCATAGACCTGAACATACATGCAGTATCAATGTGGATGGGGAATACGTGTAAAATGGGGAAAGGTATTGTTTAAGGAAACAGCACGCATGCCACAGGACATGTACGTCAGCTTACATTTCATTACAGTTGGATGTTAACAAACCATGAGGCAGGGCAAATTTATGTGCCACTACATTCAAGCAGATTGGGCCAAAAAATTTTTGTCTCATATTGATATATTTGATTATCACACGAGCAGCGAGAGCAATATCTCACGAGTGCTGTTTGTCCCGAATAGCACGAGTGTAAATGTGATAATAGTTATTAGAAGTTAATAATGTGTTATATTTTAAACACAACATTGTCTGTTTTTGCTCAGTTTTGCCAAAAAATTACCTATAAAGCCACAGTAGAACTATTGTTTGTCTCCAAGCAACACACAATTCTGCTGAATTCGACGCTTTGAAGGAATGGATTGTGAACCAATGATCAAGTCCATTCATAAAGGAGCCATTTGATTCATTCATGAATAAATCAGAATTTGAACGAATGGATGAATGAATGAATGAATGGAATGAATGAATGAAGGAAGGAAGGCAGGAGGAAGGAAAGGAAGGAAGGACGGATCACTGACTAATTCAGATCATTGCCTCAAAAAATTTTAATATGTACATATTAATTAAAAAAATAAAATTAGAAAAAAATGATTAAGGGAGAGTCACCCAAAAATTAAAAAAAAAATGGTGGGGGGGGGGGGGGGGCTGGGGGAGTTGGGAATGAGGGGAAAAATCTCTCTAAAGATACTTTATGTAATATCTATTTCAGGCTTTTCTCATGTAACACAATGGCTTTAAATGATCTTTTGTGGTTAATTTATAATTTGATGTACAATTAATATGTGATTAATTAGATTAATTAATCACCATTATTGTGTAATTAGTTAGATTAAAAATTTTAATCGATTGACAGCCCTAAGATTTCCCAATGCAACACCTCCAGGATGAACAAGTATGTTCAAAGCAAAATATAAAAGGCAAAACATCAGTCAATCTGGCCTAAAATCAGTTCAGTGCACACACAGAATCAAGCATACTGATATTCCCAAAGTGCCTCTTGGGTATTGCCATTGTTTTGTTTTTTTAAGATGTGCAGCATTTTAAAGAAAACAACAGCTCCTTTTTATCTCTGATGAAAATTTCAGAAAAGAAAAGAGACATTAGAGACTTGAAAGCTATAGCGTAAGTGAATTAAGGGTCTCGCATAGGTGATTTTATTCCATTTTTAAACAGTTATGTGTGCAGGGGGAGAGGCTGAGGCATGTGCTGTGCTAGTAGTAATATTCTGTGATATACAGGTATAGTTTAATAGACTGAGGGGGAATTTCCCGGATCACTCCTTCCAATAACGACAGGATGGAGAGGTTGTATATGGATTGTTAATGCCCTTTTTCCCAACATCGGAATATCACACACCATTCACACTCTGTTTTCGCACCTGAAATGGCTACGGAGTCAAACAGTCGCAGTAAAACAATAATTTTCTGTCTCATTCTGGTTTGCTGGGTCCATCTTATTTCTGTTTATGGCTTCTGTCATTGCTGGGATGCTCTGTCATGTGAATATAAAAGAATATGCATTAAAACACAGCAAAAGAGGTACTGGGGGAAATGTGTGCTCATGCGTGTGTTTAAGAGCTTGACTCGTATCAATATGCAAGAGCTTACACCTCTCTCAAAGCAACGACCCAGAGACCTTCACACATCTGATTCACCTGCCATTATCTCCACCTCATAAGTCTTACAGCTTACACTCCATCACACACACAGTGAGACAGATAGAGAGAGCAGGAGAGATAGAGAGGGGGTGAGATATTGAGATAAAGAGAAAGAACCTCAGGCACATGTGACAATATCAGAAAATATTCGGAAGTGAAAGGCAACAAATGAGGAAAATTACAGAGAAAAGCCTGAATGCTAGTGAGTCCTCAGGAGAAACAGATACATATGATATTATTCTCTATATAAGTCAAATCCAATCTCACTTACATGCAAAATGGACAATACATTTACATATTACTTAAAAATCATCATTTTAATGAAAATTCCTGTCATCTTCAAAAGGTGACAGTATATATATAAAATATATATATAGTAATAAGAAATGTTTCTTGAGCAGCAAATCAGCAAAATAAATAAATAAATCAGCTCTGCCATCAAAAATACTGTAAATAATATAATAAAATGCATAAAAACTGTCTGTTGTGGCAAAGGGAGCACAACTGTTTCTTTCTCATAGATTTAAAATTGGCAGGACTCTGACTATTAGCAGATTCACAAAGCAGATATTGAAAATGGTGTTCAACTAATGAGACAAATAATAGAACAAAAGTACGTTTACAATTACAATTGGCTAATTGAACTTGATGGTTTGCTAAGGAGAAATGATCTGTCATTGATTACAGTAGTTCAGCACTTTTCTGCATGCTCTGAGCCAAAGCAAGTGCCCTCTAGAACAATGTGACTTACACAGTGCTATGAACATTTGTTTCCCATGAAAAAAGAAGGTAATAACCTGTCAGAGCATTTCCCTTAAGGGCAAGAGAAAGGGGAGAAACAATATGTTCAATGTTCATTTGCACTCCAAAACAAAGGGCAGGAATTCCCTTAATGAAAGTTATGTAAAATGAAAAGAAGAGAGAGAAGAAAGAAGAAAACAGTCAGAAAGAGAGAAAGTCACAAAGTAACAGATTTTAATGTTTTTAAACCCTTTGAAGTGTATATATACGCTTAGTTTATCAGCTGTATACATTTACAGTAAATGAGAAATGTGGATTTGTACCAGTATACATGAGGGAAAAAAACGGTTTCTGAGAATTTATTGAACAAACAATTGAAACCAACCTTTGATTACCATCATTCAAAAATTATACTTGTTACTTCCCCCAAACAAAAACCTGAGAAGTCATATTAAAGCTATACATTCTTAATATTCCCCCCAATCCAAGAGTAAACCTGCTGGAGAGTGAAGAAATGTGCCATCCCATTAAGTGCCTCACTGGACACCTGTCCACCAACCAACCTTCTTGAGCGTTTAACACTTAGGAATTACTAGCACCATTGCGACCACATTTGATCCATTTTGTGACCTCTAACACACCTTTGAACAGTATAGTTTAGCTCCAAAGAGTCCAGTAAAGCTTGTGAGTGAATCTCACTGTCTGGAAAACAGAGAAGTTACACTGCACCATTTTTATAATATGACACTGTGACACAAATTACACAATTTAGCCATCAAAGGTCAGATGAGGTTACCCTGACAGGGCTTTTTTGACTGGTCGATACATTGCCTGCTAGGGACCTGACCTGAGATGCACTGCAACACAGAGCAGCACAGCAGCTGTGACTTCAGAATGAACCGACCAATACAGCTGTCTCAGAGAGAAGAAAGAAAGAGAGCGAGAGAATAACATAACACAAATAAAACAATAGTGAGTTTAAGCAATTTGAAAGAAAGAGACAAAGTTATTTACAGGTCAAACCTTAACTTGACAGTAGGTTGAAGTGCATCCCAAAAACTAACTTTACACAACAACATTTAAAACTAAAAACTGACAACTGCTTATGCATTTTGGCTACACAACAGCGGCATTTTGGGGGCCTGAAAACAGGTTTTGAAAACCATTCCGTCAGTGTAAACTATGAAATCATGAATTTGTGAAAACAGTGAAGTTGTTAGTCTATATGTGTACAGGTGGGTAGTTTTTCTTTACAAAGTGACATTGCCAACTAATGGCCTGAATAATACAGCGTTTTTAGTTGTTTTCACGGATCCGTGTGAATGGGGATCATTTTGACAATGTCGTCTATACATGAAACTTTTTAAAAAAAACGCAAAGGAATATAATTTCTGTTTTTAGTAAATCTTTGTCATGTAAAGTACATCTTTGTCATGTAAACGTATGTAAGTCTAATGTGAATTGCCATTCAAAAATCATTTTTTAGTATTCTTAAATGCTACATTAGCTAACAGAATGTTCTCAAAACTTTGGCTAACATTCTAACAAGTTATAAACAACAGCTCTAGTAACATTAACAGAACATAATTCAGAGTTATTGGTATTAGAATGGGTCTTTAATAATGTTCTCAAAATGTTAAATTATTTACATTGAATGTTTTTTTATGTTTTTAAATGTTACTGCTTGTTCCCATAATGTTTGCAAAATGATAAAATGGACAGTTCTCGTTACATTCAAATAACCAAGAAAAAAAATGCTTTTTTTTTTAAACTGGACATTTTGACATTTTCATAAGTGGGAACGTTAACAAAACGTTATTGGAACATATTTTTGTTCACTAGGATCAGGTCTTGAAAGCCATTCTAAAGCCAGTTTTCAAAGTGCCATCATACAAACACACTGTCTATTAAGCCATTGACTGACTTGACTGACTTGACTGACATATTTACAGCCTGTAAAAGTGTACGAATGCCTCTTTCTCTCACAATATGATTTCCAGTAAAGATGCATCTAGATGGTCAACTCAGGTTACAGTTTTCAGTTTCAGATTTACAGACAGAACAGGCTGATGTTTCTGTGAGATCTGCTTGAAGGTAGCCTCTGTGTCAAGTGTCATTAAACTGCAGAGGTTTCTAAATCTGATGCTTATTGTACAAACTGATATAACACTGCTCTTACTAAAAAAGCATTTTTAAAACACAGGTTTAAATAATGTAGCCACATTTTGAGAAGGAACTAAATTTCCAAGGTGTTTGGGGGTTTGGTTTTTTTTTTTTTTTCCCCCCCAGTATAAAATTTCGTTCAGACTGCTGCACTATTGTGGTCTTACATGCTGATCTTTTGTTATGGGTTCATCGAAATATGCTGATGTGCATCGGACAGAATTCACAAAGTCTGGCGCCAAGTATCGTGTCCCATCTTCGGAATTTGTGCTCTGCATTAAACCCATCCAAGAGCACACAAACAGCAGTGAACACACATACATTGTGAACATACACCTGGAACAGAGAGCAGCCATTTTTGCTGCAGCGCCCGGGGAGTGGTTGGTGTTTCAGTGACTTGCTCAAGGGTCTCACCTCAGTCATGGTATTGAAGGTGGAAGACAGCGCTGTCATTCACTCCCCCCACCAACAATCCCTGCTGGTCCCGAGACTCTTACCTTTGGGTTACAAGTCCAACTCTCTAACCCTTAGGCCATGACTGGCCCCAAACAGAAATATGCCAAGTTTAGACATACAATGTGAAACAGGCCACAGCACATATTTAGACATGACACAAAAGCCATTACTGTCTTTATATTTCCTACTCATTCAGGTAGAAAAAAAAAAACTTTCAGAATATGGCAGTAGTCAACTAATCTCTCTTTCTATCTCTCTCACACATTTTTAACAACTCTAGTAAAAGCTTTATCTCAATTTCAAACAATCGTTCAGCGTAGCTCTTCATCAGTGCACACATGTGTAAGATTAATCATTACAGACAACTGCAATCTCTCTTTTTCTCCTGCTAATCATGATCAGCGAGCCAGAAAAGAGGTTTTTAAAGTCCTGCTACTTTACCGCAAATTTCTGTATCAGCAAATCTGCAGCTAAAGTAAAGATGATTACGCGGCGTATAGTGTAACAGTGAAAGTGGTGTAATTTTCATGTGATGATTCTAGAAAATGTAATCCCCTTCCTTTATGAAGCTTGAAAGTGTCAGTCCGAATTAATTGTAACTGAATGGAAAAGAGTTACAGTCCACAGAAGAAAGACAATTTGAATAAATGATGATAGAACTTTTATTTCTATATCCCCCTGAGATCTAGGGGGAAAAAATTATTTTTGGGTGTTTTTTTGTACATTACAATATTGGAACATAAGAAACAAATGTGGGGGAAATGAAATAAATATATTTTATTGATATTTTATGGTATGTCCTCTTCAAAAGAGGAAAAAAAGTCTATGGCTGGGTCTCAGGTAGATATCTTTAATGTCCATTTTTTTACCACAATGTCCATTTTAGGACTATTTCAAACATTAAAATCTTCAGTTGAAGTTGCACTTGTTAGTCAAAGTAATTTAATACTGGATGTGATGAATTATGCTGAAGCTGCCACCATATTCATCAGCATCACTGGCAAAGAGAAGCTTCTTCTGAATAATGAATTACATTCTCGATTCATGCTGCTGTTTACGCTCTGAGTAATGAGGAAAGCAGGAGGAGATATTAGGACATGACTGCTGAGCTGTATTTCTACTTCAATTACTGAAAGAATTTATGATTCGTATTTCCTGAAGAAAAAAAAAGCTAATGCAATCTAATCTCTTGCTCCTGTCCTAATGTAACACAATCAGCCAAGAAGTGTTTAAAGTTAACATGTGTAATTATTTCCATGTTAAAATACTTTCTCAAAGTATTTAAAAAATACTTTCACCCCTTGAACCTGACACAGCAGCACTGGATGAACCAGTGGTGTGAATTGGGGCCTGGACTATTTGGACAATTTATTCTATGCTTCCATGATTTTGTTTATGTTTTTTATGCTTTTATCGGTGTGGAATCGTTCAACCCCATATTAGCGACTTATCCAACATTTAGTCTGATCCAGGCCCTTTTCATGATTGTCTGCAGCAGCCATTCTATTCATGTGCTATAAAATATGCTTTAAGAATCTCAACCTGAAACATAAATCCTGTCTCTTCGGTACAAATTTGACAGACAGAACCATAATGGCCAATTAATCCAACTAATTAGTGTTTGTTTTGGTGATTCACAGATTTTGCTCATAAATTAGATCCATAACTCTTATCAAACAAGTCTTATTATCAGCCCTCAGGGAGAGAATTAATGTGTCTTGTATTTCCTCATCTTGAATGAAAGCTACTCTGAGACCCTAAAAGGTAAATATGAACCTCTTTTTTTATCAAAATATGATGTTGGATTCACTGCATTGCGGATGACTCGGGGCCCCAGTGCTATGCAGTTTTACTGGGTTTATTTATAGCACATTCTTCTAATATTATGGAGTCTTTCATGCAACCCAGGCCACTCTCCATCTGACCAATCCCACCGCCTCAGGCTCTCATTTTCTTATATGGTTCTGCTGTCCTGCATTACAGTGAGACCAAAATTCACACCAGACACACATCAGGCTTTAGTGTTTTAACAGAAACCATGTCACAGGCCACATTTGACAAAATTATCTCCTAAAGAAACATATTACGCAAGCATTAACATTAGGGGTCCAGAAGTCTGGGATTTTTCAATAAAATACATACAAACAAAAGTTTTAGGATTTAAAAAATTTGAAACTAAGAAACATTATGACAAAATGACTATTTTATGACTATTTAAGGCCACTAATCAAATAATTGTCATGTGAACAAAACAGTAAACACGGCCAATGGTTTTGCTTCGACTAAAGCACAAGATGGATGATTTTGGATGATTTTCAAATCGTGATGGAGAACATGAACACCAGCTTTTACACAAATTTGTGGAGTTCATGCAGCTCAAGTGCTGTTGTCATAAAAGCAAAAGGAAGACACACTGAAAGACCAGAATTCTGGCGAAAAAGGACATGAACCTCAAGAACCACACACTCCAAGAATTAAGATTTTAACATAATTCCCAAAAAAATAAGTCATAAGACCTATTGGGACAGGACTAGTTTTTACTGAGGTCACATATATACTTTTTGACTTAAATCCCACATGAATCCACACCTGGAAGTCACACACATCCTCTGGTAATAACTAAGTCAAATAAAAAACTCATTTTAGAAAACGAATCCCATCTGAATAGTGCTGTAATATTGTTCAGTAGTGCAATACAAGTTACATCGGTTTTACGCATCCTTCTGTTCTCAGCTCATTACACAGTCAACCAAGAGCAAACACAATTATAAGAGAATACTGGTCAGATTAAAGCAGAGACCAATTTATGGACGTCCTAATTCAAAATCCACAGTCTTAATTTAAGCACTCTATATCAAGTAGAAGGTCACTGATGTTCAATTATGTGGCTGGTGCTTCATGGTTATGAATTGACTTGGCCATTCTTGGTCAAATGAAGAAGAAATGGGAATACATTTGGGATTGCAATTGTTTTAAGACATAAACAGGTGTCTTTAGAGCTGCATTATGATAGCTAACAACATTTCTACTTTGTTAAAATGCAATAACATTGCTCTTGATTGAATACAACAGCTCTTAGGACAATACATTACGGAAAAATCCAATAATCTATGATGAAACCACCACATCTAAAAGTTATCTGTGGCTTCAGAATGGATTCTTTCATCATTACAAGGCAGCCAGAGCCTCAGAGACATGACCATAAAAGTGATCACTCTGAGGGAATAGTGAGCGTATATGTGTGTGTTTGCTGTTACCAGTACTGCATTGCAGCAGTGCCTGCACCCAAATGACCAGTCACGATCTAAAGCTTTTACTGAGAAAGTGTAGCCCATCTGTACTGCTGAAATGCTGAGTAACATCATTAAACTTCATGGGAGTACATTACATGAGTAGCTGCTAATTACAATGGACAGTGTCTCTCTACCGCCTCGCTGACTCAGAACCAGGCTCATTCCCCAACGGGCGAATAACCATATTTTAGCACTGATTGCTGATCCGAGATCAGTTTATTCATGCAGCAAACCATTTTCTGCTAACACCATAAGTTAAACATTTAAAAGATTACATCACTGTAACTTTGAACAGAACAGAATTTGTGCAATACTGATATTATCGTTTTCAATTTGTGAAAATCAGGCCACAATGAAATGCAAAGCTGTCATAATTGATTATTTTTTAATGTTGTTTATCTTGTCAGTGACAAACAATGTGCAGGATTTGCTTTTATACAATCCAATGCTGAATTCATGCCAAAACGAAATGCAATGCATCTTGAAATGTAAAGCACACAAGCTATATTGCACTCTACTGTGTGACGCTTTGCACTTGGCATGCTAAATATTAAGCACAAATGATTTTTTTGAGTGATAACATCTTTTGCATTGCATTTCAGCCAAAACAGTTGTGCCACAATGAACTGAATTTACTATCCAATCACCAGCCTGTGTTGAACTGGGAGGCATGACAAGGTAATTTAATCAATCCCAATGAAAATGTTCAACTTGTACTTGACTGGACGTCACTTGTGACCAACCTGCCAGATATGATACATCTATTATTCAATCAAAAATATGTTCAAAAAATTAGGTATCATTATACTTGGTAATGGCAGATTAGAAATAAACATGCCTATTTTGGGTCAGTAAGGTTTTTTGAAAGAATTTAATATTTTTAATCAGCAAGGACATATTAAAGGGGTCCTATTATGCTTTTTCACTTTTTCAACTTTAGTTAGTCTGTAATGTTGCTGTTTAAAAAAAAGATAAAAAAAGATCTGCAAAGTTACAAAGTTCAAAGTCCACTTCAAAAGGAGATATTTTATTTAACAGAAATCCCTTTTCAAAAACTACAACGAACGACTCGTTTGGACTACAACACATATTTTCTGGGATTTGTGATATCACAAATATCAACGAATGGGATGAGACCTGGTTGAGCTGCACTAGAAAAGGCAACGAGTGTTATCACTATGTCGGAGACACGCTAGCTTTCCCAAGGCAGAAGAACTGAGTGGTTACAATCATCTGGGTTTAAATCGCGCTCAAATTGATTCCCTACCAGGCGCCGAGTGGTGCCAATACTGGCCCAGCTAACCAATCACAACACACACTGGCCCAGCTAACCAATCACAGCACATTTCGTATTTCAGAAGGCGGGCTTTCATTTGATACAGGAACTATTCGAGCCGTTCATGCCAGACTGGGGAGAGAGGTGTTGTAATAATGTAAAATATGTGAAAAATAATGTGTTTTTCGAACAACCTAGAGAGCCTGTTCTAGTACACCCCCAAAACAAAATCAGGACTTTGTAAAAGAGCATAATAGGCCCCTTTAAATGTATTAAAATTGACAGTAAAGACAAAAAATTGTTACAAAAACAAAAATGAATAATAATTTTTATATATATATATATTATATATATAATATATATAACTTGGCCATCACCAGGAATAAATTACATTTTAAAATTCTAAATTGTTGGATATTAATATTTTTAAATTGATAAAATATTCACAGTACATTTTTATGTATAATTAATCAATTAAATGAGTCTTGGGAGTATGAAGTAAAAAAAATCTTACTGATACCAAACTTTTGAGCTATAGTAGTCATGTGCCACATTAATAAAATTTGGTTCTGGATCCTGTGCATTTTTGTGATGTCCCTGCTAGAAGCACAACAAACAAATATTTGAAATATAATATGGTATATAGATAGATCATATCTATTTGGTATCAGTATGACACTGATCTACAGCAGTTAGAGGAAGGAAGGTTATGTGTGTATGAAGCGCTGAGGAGACACTGGTACCTGGCCAAAGGCTTTATAACGGCTTTATAACAATATACTGCAGACTTAGAGAGAGAGAGAGAGAGAGAGAGATGGACAATGGTCCTTTTCCCTTTTCAGCAGTATAATTGGTTTAGATGGAATGAAGCAATCACTTTTGTTTGTGATTACAGGATACAGCATTTTATTACATTTTTTTCTTGAGAGGCAAATTGCCATTTGTATCTCAAGTTTCAGTAATTTGAATTAATAGATCTAAACAAGCATACTTCTTTGTAAAACTTGCAGCCAAAAGAAAAATTGCTCCCCCTTGAGGAAGATTCATAGGAAACTGACAACATTTGCTGCGCAATGATTTGACAAGACCTTCATTCAGCTGATAAAGCAGAAATCAGTTACCCCTTACGGTACATCTTTGACATCGCTCACTGGCTAACCATCAAACCACTCGATTTTGATCAACTCAGGCATTCATATATCTTGAAACAAACTTCTCTTAAATTCCTGACAAAGCTTAGACAAGAAATCTTTTTTCTGCCTTTGAAAGGTGTGTGTGCGTAATAGTCCTGTCAATTCATCGTCACCCACGTTCACTCTATTACTGAGGCCTTAATCTGAAGCCTGAGAAGAAACTATTTACACAGATGAGCCTGATCCCTTCCTGTTTTTGGTTCACTCCTATTGTATCCAGTGTTAATCCAGTCCCTTAAAGTCCGGTCATGTTTTAGATGGTATGCGCTGGCAGGTGTATTTGTCAGGACACGAATGCACATGCAGTGTGTGGTAATGAGGTTGACAGTTTGACGGTGAGTGTTTCAGAGATAGAATCCTAATGGCGTTGAGTGAGTGCTGTGTTAGTGTGTAAGACAGAAAATGCTAATTTCAGAGTGTGTTTTTAGATCTCTTGAGGGTTTAGAATTGAATTCCTGAATCTGATGTCCATCTCACCCGTGCTCATCAGAACAAACACAACAGAACAGTAAATAATTACATCAGTCACCCCTGCGTAAGAAAGTGTGCTGTCACAGGTCCTTGAGATGAATCTTGCTGTTATGTTTTATCTGAACATTACACCCTGGACAGGCAACAGATCACAACTCACACACACTAACCATTCAGTAAACCCAACACTACTCTTCCCTAAACACATTCAAAGCAAACCTAAATTTTAAAGGCACACTCAATATATAGATATTTTTTGTAATTAAAAAATACTGTACACAAATAAAATGGAATATGATTAAAAAGGGGGAATTACTTCTTTTCATACTAATAATAATGAAAATAGTAAAAATAATTTTTTAAATCAAATAATAATAATAATGATGATATAATGCTTACCAGAGGCACTCTAAAAAAAATATATACTTAATAATAATAATAATAATAACAAATATAATTATTATTATTAACAATAACAACAACAACAACAGCTAAAAAACTTTTTTTTTTAACTAATAACAACTGAACAAATGAAAAACAAACAAGCAGTTCTTATTGAAGCACTGAAACTACACCAACCAGCAGAAACCAACAACAATGCAGTACTGTTCAAGAAAGAAAGAAAGAAGATTGCGTTGACATTGTCACAGTGATGGCACAGTGTATCGACTGCTATGTTAACTCAGTAAATGTTTATTGAATGTGACCTCTGACCCTGAACTATGTGGTTATGACCGACAGCTTCACCAACCTCCAATATTCAGAATTATTGATCAGAATACATCTAATGAACACAAACTGATAGCACCAACAGTGCCATGTCATCCACACAAACAGCAGCAAAACTCACATACAGCTACTGCACATCATAGCCATCTAAATTAGCCAAATAAAATATGTTGTGATAGAATCACAGAAGTACCCATATCTCTATCAGGGCTGCTTATGCAGATAACATGCAGAGAGCAAATGCAGGGCAGCTGTTTTCTGTGCTGTCAGTCAGGTAGGAGGTCATTTAGCTTCGTCCAATTTGGTTAGAGACGGACAGTATCCATTTTGCTTAAGTTTATGCATGCGTAAGATCTAAAGTCCAGTTGAATTTGTGCACAGTGAAAAAACTCTCAACTAACCTTCTCATATCCTTATCATAGTTGTGCAAGATTGAACTCAACATAGCCAGGATGTGTCTGGATTGACCTGGCCATCATTTGCCAGTGACTCATCTTCACTATCAGGAAGACAGAGACAAAACACAAAGTGATGTCATGATTATGTGAGACTGAAGTGGCACAGCCTTTCAATTCATCCCGCAGTGAGTCGTGCTGACCGCTGTTACACTCACCTGCTTGCCTGAACAGTTTCTGCAAAGTAAGTTTGGCTGCCAAATGCTGTATCCTCATGGGACAAGAGGAAGACAGTGTCCTGCTGCAAATATGCACCAAAAAGAGACAACTATGCTTTTATTCTGCAAGGACACATGACATTAATTAAACGAGACAGTGAAGACAGTGAAGGATTTATATTTCAAATATTTCAAGTTGAACTTTCTATTCATCAAAGAATCCTGAAAAAATATAAAATGGTATATATATTTAGCAGCACATTAAAGGGGTCATATGATGCGATTTCAATTTTTCTTTTCTCTTTGGAGTGTTACAAGCTCTTGGTGCATAAAGAAGATCTGTAAAGTTGCAAAGACTAAAGTCTCAAATCCAAAGAGATATTCTTTATAAAAGTTAAGAGTCAACCACTCCTACCTAAAACGGCTCATTCTAACACGCCCCCACATATCTACCTCACTATGTGGGAAGATTTGCATAACGCGCCCAAATGTTCACACAAAGAAAGAAAACGTAACTTTTATTCTCGCTGTAGTACTGAAGACGCTGTGTGTTTCGTTGTGAAAGCGAAACTACTTTGTTTGGCCTTCCAAAAGAGGACGATATCCGCTTTGTCATGCCTGGAGCTGATCCGTGCTGGTCGCTGAGGAAATACATCAACTTCGTGCTGTGGATCGCCGGATCGGCTTTCACTGTGGACGAAGCAGAGTCCAGCCCGGGGTCGTCACATGTGGTTGCCGCAAGCCCGCCAGCCGCTCCGTCGTCGAAACCGCCGGCCGCCGCTCAACTCTGCCGCCATGTCGTGAAGACGCTGTGTGCGTTGTTGTGAAAGCGAAACTACTTTGTTGGCCTTCCAAAAGAGACACGACTAGAAATCAGTGGTTAAGTTGTATTTACAAACACTGTTCCAGAACAGTTCAACCAAAAATATTCAGATGTGTGCAGCGCATTTAATGGAGGACTGTTTCCTGATACTGGTAGAGTAGACTACAATGCCAGCAGTTCTGACTCAAAGACTGTAAGTACGTTTTTTATATTTAAAGAATTTGCCACTGACGATTCAAACGCGTGTTTTGAGCAGTGCTTGTTGTTTGTCATTTCTCTGATCACAAATGCAGACATGGTTTTATGTTTACGCGGCGCGATGCAACACAGCGTGTAAAACGACAGTATAAGTCATTATATTCCGTAATAATGTCCCCACTGGATGCAAAAAATGCCTAGTTTATAATGGGTTTTAAAGTTTTTGTCTCGTCGCTCTGGCCGGAACACGGCATCAACAGTATGTGAGGGGAGTAACATTTCCATCTCACGCTTGAGGAATTCAGCCAATCACAACACACTAGATAGCTGACCAATCAGAGCACACCTAGCTTTTCAGACCGATGAGCTTTGTAAAAATCTATGCATTTCAGAAAGGCGGGGCATAGAGGAGAAACAATAATGTACAGTATGTGGAAAATAATGTGTTTTTTTAACCTTAAACCGCATAAACACATTTCATTACACCAAATACACAAAATAATGTTCTTTTTAACAACATCATATGAACCCTTTAACATAGATGATAAGAAATGTTCCTCAAACACCCAATCAGCATATTAGAATGATTTCTGAAATGTGACATTGAAGACTGGAGTAATGGCTGCTGTAAATTTAGCCTTGCCATCACAGGAATACATTATAATTTAAAATGTATTATAAATAGAGAACAATTATTTTAAGTTGTAATAATATTTCAAAATATTTCTGTCTTATTGTTTTTACTTTACAGTTACTTTTTTTCTCCTCAAATAAATGCAGCCTTGGTGAACATAAAAGGCTTCTTTCAATAACTTTAAAATATCTAACATTTAAACAAGAGTGTACTTATGAAATGATTTTGGAAAACTCCTGTGGCTGAATGAGAGCTTTGCTCACTAAAACAATTTGTCCATTATCACAGTTACAATTTCATTAAATGTTTCATTTGATTGTGTTGCTGCTGTCCTAAACACACAATCAAGTGGATAAAAACTAAAGGCCTTCCCTGATTTCTCCATCAAAGCAATAAACATTCCATTAATGCATCTCTCTCTTTCTCTCTGACTTTGCGGAAAGCATGCGTTTAAATACACAGAGCACTTAGAAAGACTAAAAGAACCATTTAAGAATGTGCCATTCGTCCCCTATAGATTCAAAGCCAAGGGTTAAAAGCAGTGTCAGAAGTCTGTCAAAGAGAAGATCAATACTTATACTGCAAATGTTATTGGATTCAATGCTAAGAAATTTTTAGCAAGGAAACTGCTTAGACCATAAGTGGAGATACTCTTTTTTTTTTTTTTACTCATCTGCTTTCCCCCACACCACATTTGAAATCATAGCCAAAGGATATTGGTTCTTGCTTGTTACTCATTAACATGTGGAATGGAGAATGAGATTTGAGAGCTCCAGTGAAAGGGAAGATTTTCAAAGCTATCATAATAAGTCTTCCAAACAATATACTACTTCTAAGGTTCCTGGTTTTGTTGTTTTTGGAGCGTCACAGTGTGATTTCACACAACAAGGAATATTCAATCAGGAAAGACAAACATCTTTCCTGAAACATTCACATGTATAAAAAGCAACACAAGCAAAGATCTACGAGACCCATACAGCATTTCCCATCTAGAGACATGATTTGTGCTCTTAATTAGAGTCAAGTCATCCGAGCAGCGCAGCATTATGAAACACCTTGCACACACTGCAGATCTCACAGTCTGCAATAATGCCAGCAGCTGTAGAAGTGACGCGGCCTTAAAGAAAAAGAAAGTGTTAGTCATCAGTAACCATTTCACATGTGTGTGCACTTCACAGTGAGCGTTAACAACTTTCAGACCCTAATTAATTGGGAATTGATCTCAGGAGGGAAGGGGGTAGAGAAAGAGAGCTGTGAGATGCATACTGTATGCGCCGAAATGGGACAGTATGTGTTTGAGCTTAACATTCATGAGAACCAATGACCTTTTGTCCTAACTCACATAATAGTATAATTATATCAAACATTTGACATTTAATGTGCACCATTAAAACAATACATCATTTTCAGGCCTCACTGTGAGTGTGTGAAAGACTAAAGGTAGAGCATTGAGCAGACCACAAATGTGTTGTCTTTTTTTCATATTGTTCCAGCGGAATACAAAGGAAAGCTCATTCAGTCGAATTGACGGATAAGGATTATTTGTAGCACAATTTTATGATTTGAAATGATTTGTTTGACATTTTGAGTGGAAGTTCCCCAAACCTGAAGAACCTTCCCTAGTTTAAATCGCAGTAGGCTCATTAGGAAAATGACCGATAACTAATAATATAGCTGGCATACACACACTGAGAGATGCAAGAGTCGTACACACTCATTTCCGTGTCCATATGTTGAATGAAACTGCCCTCACATTCAAGAAAAATGCTTACTGTGTATTCATTTCACAGCCCATTACCTGTTTGAAATGGAATAATCTGGAGAACCCTAACCTCCATCTGCCGGGGCCGCCCGGTTTTCCCTCTCTCTTTCTTTCTGGCCATATCTCAACATCATTCTCTGAAGGTTATTAAGGAAACTCCGGGATATTTCTTTGAAGGAGACTGAAAGTTAAAGTGTGAACGTGTGCAACCTGGTGCCTCACAGACACACGTTTCTTAATTCTCACTAAAACAAGGTGCGGATAACACAGTTACCCAGGTCTCACTTTTTGGAGTGTGAATCTCTTCAGGAACTCCTGTTCTGCACACCATTGATTTGATACACACATCTGCGCCTGCTTTGTGGTGTTTGTGTAAGTTCTTTGCTGTGTCCTCTACCATGTTCTTATCAGATATTGGCTGACATTGTTGATGTTTGGCTGTGATTGGCCGTTCTCTGATCTTTGACTCAGATAAACAAGCACAAGCTGCTGATTAAGCAAATACTGGATTCTGACGCCATCATCTTCCTCACCTTCACTGAAACAGCAGCAAAGCCAGAGCATTAACCTCCTACTGAATGACCCCATAGTTGGTAATTTACTCAGAATTATTCTGAGTAACTTCTTCCTTTATTCTTTTATATTTAATGTTCACATAGACACGCATAGTGCTGTTCAAAGCTTGGGGTCAGTGCGTTTTATTTTTTATAACTTAATTGAATTTCATTAAATAGGGGAAAAAGTGACATTACAGACGTTTACAAAAAATGTTGTTCTGAAGGATCATGTGACACTGAAGACTGGAGTGACATTATGGTTGCTGAAAATTCAGCTTTGCACCACAGGAATAAATAACATTTTAAAATATATGAAAATTGAAAACAGTTATTTTAAATGGTAATAATATTGCACAATCTTACTGTTTTTACTGTATTTTTATTACATAAATGCAGCCTTGGTGAGCATAAGAGACATTTTAAAAATCTTACTGCAAACTTTTTAATAATATATAAAACTGGCAAAATCAAACTTTTCTGTGGCACTTTCCTATTAAATACTTAGAGTATTTAAGTATTCAAACAAGGAAATAAAAATCAATGCATGTATACATACTGAGCGGAAGGGTGACCTCCAGCTGATGGGAACTGTGTGAAGTGTAGAACAGCCCAGCTGAAGGCCAAAGGGGGAGATTAAACACTGGCCAAGCATGTGACCTCTTCAACACTCGAAAATCAATTCTAGAAATCCAGGTGATTGAACACGCCATCACACCAGTCCAGCCAGAGATCCATAACATCCATATCAGCCCTGCGAAACAGATGAGTTTGGCTTTAGTGGTCTGATGCCTGACAGGCAATCTTCAGATAGTGAGAAACAGGACAGTTTTGAGCTGTACAGTAAGTACAGCTTCAGCAAGAGTTGGAATGCCATAATTGGACTAGTTTCACTGATCAACAAGAAGATTGACAATGCCGCTTTCAGGGTAGCTGTTTTGATTTTGTCACATCAGAGATTTATCATTCAGTTTAGCTTAGTGCAATATATAAAATGAATCAGTTATGTTTGTAATCTATTACATACGTTTTTGATCAGTATTATCATGCTAGTGTCTAAATAGACATGCTGTCTTTTGTGAATCATTGTAAAAGTGACATTACTTTTACAAATAGTGAGTCGAGTCACCATATAGAAATTGTTGGCTTGTTCACTATGATATTTATTGTACCTCAAAACTTCAAAATAAAAAATCACCTCTCTGTTTTCTTCAGACACTTCTTTTCACGGCCTTTTTACTTGTTTTTCGGCCACTGACAGATGATTCCATCCCATTTCCTGTGTGAGGTAAGAAAAAAAAGAAGGGAAAGCGAGAGACGAGATAAAGGGAGAGAGAGAGAGAGAATGTGTTTGTGAGTAGGATGTGTACTGACCCATGTAGAGGAGGTGGCAAATTGCTTGAGACAGGACTTTATTCAGCACTGAAGATGTTATGCTTCCAAACTCACCTGTTACACTGTCATTCGGCTGGCGATTTATGCACCAGTTGGATTAATCATCTGTTAAAAAGCAATTTAACTGGACATTTATAGGTACTGTTAAGCTGGTTTATCACCCTAACAAACAAATAAGTTGACGGTCAAAAAAAAACAAAAAAACAGCTCATCTTATTTCATAGTCTGCACCACTGGAACTGGCCACTAATAGAAAGTGCTTGTTTGATATGTTTGCAGCCCTTGTTGAGAGTCAAACAAAGTTGATTAGATTATGTGACCACTGATATGGTTAGGTGGCCATCAACATAAGCATCTTAAAGGTAAAATCAGAGCCGATCCTCCCTATATGCAAAATACGCAAGTTGCGTAGGGCCCCCGAAACACCAGGGGGCCCCCTTGCTCTCAAAGATTATTTAATTTTAGTTTCATTTTTGAATTTGGCCAGCGGTTATAAAAACATGAATGATCATTTCTTTTAATGCGGTGCGCTGTTGCCCTTTTTACGTAAAAATCAGTCAAATCATGTAATGTGAATGTCGTACAGTCTTGCTCGAGACTAAAAAAATTAGTTGAAAGCGTACCGAGCCGTGGAAGAGACACTGTTTCTCAAGCGCTTTCCGCGAGCGCAATTCGAGACGGAGTGAAACACGGACAACTGCGTTTCATACATTCGTTCATAACCACTCCACCGCCCCGCTGACACAGTTTTGCGTAGGGCCCCCAGAAGTCTAGGATCGGCACTGGGTAAAATGTGTAATTTCTGCAGTCTGTTTGAGCAGAAGCGCTTGGACGTGTTAATCTTGTCAACAAAATGACTGACAAAAATGTTCATTGACGTAGGGTTTTCTGATTAAACAAAGAAAAGATGAAAAACTTCATGATGATACATAACAATTTTGAATTAAAACATACAGTTGATGAAACCATGGCAAGAAAAAAAACACTGCTAAATTACTGTATTAACAGCACACCGCTTAAGCTTGTTTCCATCAAACTAAACTTAAATGTATATTAAAATTGACTAAAATGAAGGAATATGACAACATATTTGTGGAAGCTGTTATACTTTTTTTTTTTATTGTTCTGAAGTTCTGACAACTATCATTTATTTGAAATATATATATTTTGCAACATTATAAAGGTCTTTACTGTCAAGTTTTGATAAATGTAATGAATCTTTGCTGAATAAAAATATCACATTCCAAACTTCTGAATGGTAGTGTATTTCTGGCACAAGACAAAAACAGAATATGCTTCTCCAAATACAAAATGGGAAGTGTTGGAAATTGTTTTTGCAATTCTGTTTGGTGCCAGTAGTGATGCAGAAATTGCACACCTCACTTCTGAAGTACTTCAGGCTTAAGTGCCATTTTCATAGAGATGTGGGAACTCGTTGGTTTGTGGGTTTTGCTTTCCCCTGGGTGAAAACCCACATCCTAAACCACCAGCTCATATTGTAACAGAACAGAACAAAGATAACGTCAAAGGAACAGTGCTGTGATTGCATATATATTTTTGCAAACAACATGCCCAGATTTGTGTGAGTTGTCCAAACCAATGGTTTGAACAAGAAATGTGACTCTTTGCGGTGGCCTCATATTTCTGGCTTGGAGGAGGGAGAAGAGTCACCCTGCCACAGTACACGGTATGTAATCCATCTCTAAAAGGAAATTATTTCTTGAAACCTTTTCCTATATACTAACAAATAAGAACCACATTTCTCTCTGTATTTTTCAAGCAGTCTAATTGCAAAATCACTAATGATACTGAAAAGCCCCAGTATAAATGTAAGAATGTGTATGAAGGACATTTTTCTATTCCCAGTCACGTTCCCCTTGAAACCTCACCAAATCTCTGAGTTTGCTGAAGCTGAAAAGGGTCAGTTGCACCATTCATGTAACTCATGAGACATTCAAGTCTGCCCTTAAACACTTGAGCACACAAGTGTGACACATTGATCAATGGGCACGTCTCAAACAGAGACCGATCTATCCAAGTTAAAGCCACTTGCCAAACGGATGCTGTTTCAGCAGTAATACATCCCCTGTGGCAGACAGCCCTAACATTTGGACCTCGCTTCCTGCTGCTAATACAGCCTACTGACATAAGTCACTCTAAAAAAAATGAGAGAGACAGCAAGATGGAGGGAGAATGTGTTCCCTCTGTGCAGAGGACAGAGCATAGGTGAACTTGATGCTCAATAAGGCATTATTGATAATGTAATAATGCATAAGGCATTACTCATGAGACATATGAGTAGGTGGGACAAACTCACTGCAAAGAAATAGTTGATTAAAAACTAAAAAATTATCATTTACTTACTTTTACTCATGTCATTCCAAGGCTGCATGACTTTCTTTCTTTTATGGAACAAAAAGCAATATTAAAAAAATAAATAAATCATGCAGGTCTTTTCAGAATCGCTGAGTCAGTGAACTGAACCCAAGTGTTTGATCAATAAACGAATTGTTCCTTTGAGTCGGTTATTTCCATTTAACTTGTATACAAATCTTGCCGATTCATTCACAAATCGTGATTCAACTCACCAATGTCAATTATGCAGAGGCTCTCAAATTAATAGTCCACTGAAGGGAAAGGCTTTCAAAAAATGATAATTTAAAAAATCAGCCTTTTTGTTTCCAGCCTGCTGACAGAGTACAGCTTCAGAAGATTTGGAGAATAGTCCACAAGTCATGAACTACTCTTATGTTGTTGTTGGTTTTTTTTACAGATGTTTGAGTCATTTATGGAGCCAGGCGTGTTTATAGTGGTCACTATAAACTGCATTATATTGAAAAGAGCTGTATTATTTGTTTCACATCACAATAACAGACTATGGGTTTTAAAAGGCATGAGGTTTTGTAACTAACATCATTTTCATCTCAAGGGGAACCATTTCTTTTAAGATCCTTAATCTCTCTATGGACCCATGCAGTGATTTCAGAATAAAGAGCAGAGACTTAAATCTACAGTACATCACCACTTTATTCAACTGTAACATCTCTTTCATGCTTTCTTCTCTCCTTTCTCTTGTGGTCTCTCCTCTCTCTTGTTGAAATATGCATGCACTCTTTCAATCCTTCCCTCTCTGATGGACACATTAGGGAAGATGGTGTACACCAACATGCCATTTGAAGTCCAGCATTTTAGATGCTGTCATTGCCTATAAAACATTTAAGCATAGTTCTTTTCCCACAGGCACTGCAGAAAGACTTGTAATTAAATGAACAGCTTGTCCAAAGTATTAAAAAAACACCTGTCAATCAGTGCTGTTAATTGGGTATAGAGCAACAACATTAATGCTAGCCTGTTGTTTGGATTAGTTTCCATAACAGGTTCTGATCCATAAATAATGGAAAGCTTGAGACATTTTCACCCTGAGAACTAAAGAGAAAAAGTGCTTTTGATCGAAGGTCCAGGAGTCGCTCAGTAAGAAATGAGAGCCTTGAGTCTTAGGGTCCGCTAGTGTTTCCTCAACATGTGCTGCAGATCTAAGCAAGCAAGTTTATTTTTGTTTCTTCTCACCTTAATCAAGGTTTAAGGTTGTACATATTAACATTTGTGCCAGGGTTCCTCAGATCTTGCCCTGGAGGGCCAATGCCCTGCATAGTTTAGCTCCAACCCTAATCATATACACCTGAGAAAGCTCATCAAGGTCATTAAAATCCCTAGAAAATCACAGGTAAGTGATTTTAATCAAGGTTGGAGCTAAACTCTGCAGGGCAGTGGCCCTCCAGGACCGGATTTGAGGAACCCTGATCTATGTTGCTTTGTAGGCCTGTGGCATCCCAGTAGGGCAGACAATTTCAACATCCTGAATGCTGGAAGCATCAGTGACATCTCCCTCGCTCCCTGCGCTCCCTACTGAGGACGTACTGCGCACCAGGGGAGTCATCTTTTGTCCGTAGAGGCCTCCTATGTAAAGTAAAGGCATGCTGAGATTTGCCAGTTTTTCGTCTTCTGGATGGAGCTGGTCGGACTCCACCAGGGCCTTCTGTCTCTGGTAGTACTTGGAGAACTTGTTGAAGATAATAGAGATGGGAAGGGCGACTACAAGCAGGCCACAAACGATGCACAAGGTGGCGATGAGTTTCCCAGCCAGCGTGATGGGATACGTGTCGCCGTATCCCACCGTGGTCATGGTGATCGTCGCCCACCACCAGCCCATCGGTATGGTCTGCAGTTCCGACTCATCATTCTCTCTTTCCACAAAATAGATGAGCACTGAGAAAATGGAGATTCCCACAGAAAGGAAGAGGATGAGGAGCCCGACCTCATGGTAGCTGTGACGGAGAGTCGCCCCAAGCGAACGCAGCCCGACCGAATGCCGTGCCAGTTTGAGGATGCGAAAGATACGCATAAGGCGCAGGATTTGCACGACCCTTCCCACGTTCTCAAGCTCCTCGCTTTCTTCAGCATCCATGGTTTCAAACGCCAAAGTGGCATAAAATGGAATAATAGAGGCGAAATCAATTATGTTTAGCGCATTGCTCAGGAATTTGCACAAACATGGTGTGACAGCTAATCGTAGGATGAACTCGATAGAGAACCAGAGGACGCAAAAGGTCTCGAACACAGCCAACACTGGGTTCTCTACTTCTTTGTCATTAACGTCCACCTGGTGGAACTCGGGCATGCTATGAACGCACATGGCTATGATACTCATCAGTACCACACTCAGCGAAAACACCGCCGTTACTTTCGCAGAGCACGAGTATCCCGGGTTTTCCAGTCGCAACCAGAGTTCCTTACGCTTCTCAGAGCACCAGGTGCCCTCAAACTTTTCCAGGTCTTTGTCAAACGCCGATAGTTCCTCCATAGATGAATCTAAGCTGTCCTGCAGCTGGTTCTGTGGGTCATCGTCGTTTCCCCAGTCTTGATCTCCTGCGTACTCTTTCTGTTCTTGAAATCTGTTGCTGCAGCAAGTGTCCAGGTGAAGCTCCTTGATGCCCCAGTATTCCAGCTCCTGGCTGAAACTAAACACACACAATTCTTCCATCAGATGGATCTTTCCGGTATGGTAGAAATTCAGCACGTAGCGAAAAAACCATGGGTTTCGGTCGAAATAATACTCGCATTCGGCAGCTGCATAGTCGTCACAAAGCTGGAGAATAGCAGCCTCTGAGCTGCAGTAAAGAAGTTGGGCAAGTCGCGTGTGAGGGAAGCGTTGGAGGACCACACGTTCCACTTGCTGCTTAAAGCCACCGACGTTGAGGTTGATGAAGCTCTCCTCGGGGCCTTGGCGGTGCAGGACCTGCCCATACACCATGATGGATGCCAGAACATGAAGGAGTAATTGGGACTGTTGGGCTAAGCAGTTTTGGAGAGACTCAGCTATGGCTGCATGCCTATAATAGAGGAAAAGAAAAGTCTGATTAGCACTTTAAGAAGAAAAGGTTGACCTGTTGCCATAAAAACAATATTCCTGTTCATCAAAACTGTAAAAAAAAATGTCTTCAGTATTTCTTGCCATAGTTCACTGTACTGTACGGAAATGTATGACAAGACAGAAACTTAAGCAGACTTAAATACACAGAGAGACAGACAGACAGCTAATCCCCCCCCCCCCCCCCCCCCCTATTATATACTGCTTCTAACTGTAACAACTGATATGGGATAAAAGCATTCTGGAGCCAAATCAGCCTTCATAGCTGCTAATGGATATTGATTTTGTACAGTGTCGTAAACAAAACCTGAGTGATCATTATGAGCATTTCAACACTAACTCTGATCGCTGGGCACAAAATCATGTCAAGATTTCAGGGCATTCAGTGAACGCTTGACAGTTCATGTGCAGTGCCTTTTGAAAGTTTGAGAAAAAATTCTGAGTTGAGACCACTAAAAAATTAATATAAATAATAATAATAATATATATATATATATAATATATATATAGATATATATATATATATATCGTCAACATCAAGTGAGAGGCTGAAACGAAAATGTAAAGATTAATTTGCATCAAAAAAACATTCAATATTACATATTCAGCATACAAATTTGAGCGACAAGTTTCAAAATGTCTTTGATTTTCAAAAAGTATTTGGTTTGTTCCTCTTTTGCTTTAATGGCAGCAGCATGAACTACACACCAATGTGGGTTAAAACCTGATGATCACATTCTCCAGCATGATTTGAGAAACATCCAAAGAGCATCTTGTGCTTTAATGGAAACTGTCTGTAGAGAATGACATGATGAACGTCACAAACTTACTTATTTAGTCAATTTATTTAAACAATTGAGTCATTTAAATAGACCTGTAAATAGTGCAAAAACGTATATTTCTTCTTAACTTAGTCATAACATTTCTTTTTTCTTTTTAAAAATATATTATTTCTAGCTTTAAATAAGATTTCAAACTCCAGATTTTCAATACGGTTCATACTTTTAGCCCTCACTGTAGTACTGTAGTAATCATTCATTTTGCACTACATAAAACGTAAATAACATTTGATAGCAACAGAAGTAGCTATAGAAAAACAGAATTCCCACAAATATAGACCTCAAAACACCAAACTGTTAAATTTGGGTACAACACTGAATTTCTTAATTACATATAGGCCTATATACAATCGTTGACAAGTTTCTGCAAGGTGTGTATGTCCGCGCGCTCTGCCTGGTCGAACTCCAGCACCAAGGACAGCACCAAAGTTATGTTCAAAAACAACACTGCGTAACCTAAACTACGTACACAGAAGCAAAATCAGTTTACCTGTTTTCCTTTCTTTTCCGACGGCATCAGGGCACTGCAAAGACGTTTCCATCTTCCAGCGCCTTCCTTGGTAAAGTCGAGCCCGGTGTGCGCTCGTTCGCAGTATTAGTCCCATGTCCCGCAGCGGACTGTGGCGGGTGGGACACTTGGCACATAGTGTGCCGCTAACGCACTCGCGGTGCCTAGGGGCAGCTGCGCGTCCCTGCGTCACTGGCCCGTGGCAGCTGGAACGCGCTTGCGCTTTGCATTTCAGGACGCGCCTCCACAAGCTCCACTGAGTAGCAATGATTAAGTGAAAAATAATCGGAGGGCAGAGAGGTGAAATCAGTGCAAGTGAGAGACACTTTGACCACCCGTGAAGGCCAGTTAAAGGATTAGAAAACTAATAAAAGAGTGAGATTAAAGATCCCTTGAGTTACTGCTGAAGAAGACAGAGGTCGGATGGATATTGTGAAAGAAAAGAAAAAAGAAAAGACTGAAAAAAGTGAAAAACTGAAAAGTTTGAGGGCAAAAAGAATCGTCGTCTCGCTGCTTTTATGAGCATCAAGTGTGTAATTTTAATATTTAGAAATTATTTCAGGACGGAAGGATATCAGCATCGACATAGGCTACTGCAGTTACGTTAAGGAGTGTTAAGTTATTAAACCATGTAAACAGCGAGTGGTTTGTGAACAGGTTCACTTTCTTCATTTAAAGCTCTTCTCCCTCGCGCAGCACCTGTCGCACGTGCAGAGGAATTGACAGATGATGCCCCCTAGAGGCCGTCAAGAGAACGCCGTTTTACTCATGTTCACACAAAAAAAACGTAAAGAAAAATAAACTATAAAAATACCAACGCCGTCACTTATGCCAAAGAGTATAGAATTCAAGTCAATATTAGTTATTTGCTTATGCTCAGCGAAACAACTATAAATGTATCAAGCATATGCAACAAGTTACATAATACAGTACATTCTGGCAGAAGCAGAAGCGTCAGTACTCGAGAACGACTGTAGAGGGCAGCATTGCGTGACATACGACAAGGTGAAAATCAGGTAAAGACAAATATTATCTGTAAAAGTTTCACTGGACAGGTGCCTAAAATTAAATATGTAAATTCTCAATTCAAATCATAACTGACAAAAGTGAACGGCAAAGTCTGAGAGATTGTCTTTTTGAAGTCTTTTGATGAATATAGGAACATTTATTTAAGATTACATCAAGGCAAACTGATGTTCTATTGTTCGATTAATGCTAAAATAGCAGGACACACTGAATCTTTTTGAATTTTTACTAAAAAACGTCACAAATACACACATAAAGTTATTAGCAAGGTGATTCATTCCTAACTTTGCAAACAGTTAAACAATGTTTAACTAATTTTTATTTAAGTTGTCAAATTGAGTGGAATGTGCTGATTCCATAAGAATGTCTTTTCGAATGATTTACAGAGAAATTTGTCTCGAATATTGTTAGGTAAAGTAAAAATAATGTAATTATATACATAACTATATGAAAATGCCATATAAAAGAAATTAAATGTCTAAATATATATGATCATTTGTTTGAACATCCAAATATTATATATCGTATATATTTTAAGCCTACCCCTATGGCAGAGTTTGTGTCCCACAGTACATCAAAAAGACTGACATTTGATGGAGCAAGAGCTGAGCTTAGAAAAGAGATGGGGAAAATCTACCCCACTGGGGAGTGACAGAGAGGACAGAAGTTGTGTTGTGTGATCTCCTGCTCCACAGCACAGTCCTTACACACACTGCACATCCAGAACTGGTACTCCGATATCACTCTTCCGTCACTATACAGGTGGGCAGGAAGTAATAAAAAGAGAGAAAATAAAAGACAAAGAGATAGAGATTCATTCATCAAGTCAGAATGCATCATCACACATGCTAGTTTAACCAGTTTAACATTGTTTTACAAACATAATTGGGACAGTTATTTTTTCTGACTCACATTTACGTTTTGTGCTGATTACTATTTACCTCATTACTGGTGTAAATAATGTGGTTAATTATCTGGGCCAGATTCTGGCCCTTAAAATCACGTAACTCAGATTCTGAGTAAGAACAGGAGCACTTTGCGAACAAACAGATGTAATATGATTGTCATTCAATGAATTCAGATCAAATTAACCTGGAAATGTGTGTGATGTGTATATATCCTTTTGGGGGTTTGCAGAATGAATGATAATGGACAGCTTCAATGAGAAAAAAAAGATACATTATCATAAAAAATGTTGGGTTAAGTGAGATTTTTTAAAAAGATGTTAATATTTTTATTTGGTAATGATGCAGCAAGTGACAGTAAAGACATTTCAAATGTTACAAAAACTATTTCAAATAAATGCTATTCTTATATTACGAAAATATCATGATTTCCAAAAAGATATTTTGATAATAAGAAATCTTACTTGGGCACTAAATCGGCATATTAGAATGATTTCTGAAGGATCATGTGACTGAAGGCTGGAGTAATGATGCTGAAAATTCAGCTTTGCCATCACAGGAATTAAGTTTTAAAATAAATTCTAATAGAAAATAGTTATTTTAAATTTAAATAGTATTTCACAATAATATTGTTTTTTAATCATTTTTAATCAAATAAATGTAGCCTTGGGTAAGCATAAGAGACTTCTTTTAAAAACATTTTAAAAATCTTACTGACTCCAAACTTTTCAACGCCAGTGTATATTAAATAATCTTCCCACTGTTTTACTACAGTTTACAGCAGAAACTGTGCTGATGTAATCATCTGAATGGTCTGGAAATTTCCAGTCACTCGGCACACCGCAGTGATGCGGGCCTGCGTCATGCACACCGACCCTTACGCCACTCATCTCACTCTACTTTACACTTGCCTCACTGTGACCTCACAGCTCTGTCTACCAGCCATAATGAAGGATCCACCTCATTTATCGGTTAAACGGAGCCTGAGAAATGTTTCCAGTGGTTGTTCACTCAGTGAGGTTGTAAAGCACATCTGTCTTACCCATCAGTCTCGCTGGCTTTGCCGGGTGTCTCGAGGGCTGTGATTGGTGAAGATCTCCAGGGCCAGGTCTTCATAAAGCTGCCTCTGATCTGGAGTCAGTGTTTCCAGAGATTCCAGCTTAATAAAGGCACGTGAGCAAATACCAAACGCACGGTTGGCAGATGAGCAGATGGCTAGCAGAGAGTATATCTCCACAGCAGGGATAATATCCTCATAGTCAAGGAGATGGAGAGCTAGAAATAGAGAATAAAATAATTATTGCATTGTTTCACATTTGAGGAACAAAAGATTTTAATAAGACACACCTTTGCTGCTCACTGAATGTTAATTTTTTTAAAAAAGAGAATATTTTAATAAAACTGTTAAAAACTTTTTTTATTAAATCTCAAAATAAATTTTTCATACTGTACAATATAATGATGTGATGCCTAAATTCACTTGTAGCAATTCTGATATTTGTTTTTAGTGTTTTATTTTTAATTTATTTAGAAAAATTTTATATTTTAATATTGGCCATTTATTGGTTATCTGTCATGACATGATAATAATTATCAGTTTCAGAATTTTAATATCAGTGCATCTCTAACTTAAATAGCTTTTAACAGATCATTTTAGGATTTTAATATAATTATGCAATAAAAACACTGCTAACAAAAAAAGACAAAAAAATGAACCCACACATATACAGTATACATACATGCACACCTCTTTTCCAGGTGGTCCTGGATATGATGTCTGAATATGATCTGTGGTTTAAACATTTTGTCTAGACATTCGTGTAAGCGAACGTTTTTTGCGAGTGTGTATGTGTGAACCGAACGCTATAAAGACTTCATTTTGTGTTTGTTTTCTCAGTTCAGGTGAGCGATTTAACACTTAATGTGAGCAGACAAGGCCAGACATACCATGCATGTATTCACAGACATTCACACACACAGATTTACAATATGGAGATCATTATTATTTTCAGCAAATGTATAATTATGGGTGAACTATTCCTTTAAGACAGTTACAATTATGTAAACTGCTGACAAACCTCAACAGATTGCACCTGAAAATTACAGACAGAAAATCATTTTAAAAACTGAACCCCTTTAAGAGATTAAATAATGTAGAAAGATTGTAATATTAAGTGTGTATATACTACCACAACTCAACTTGGGTTTTATGTGTTACCTGTCCTCATGTCCACCTTGCCTTCGTACAGCTGTCTCCACACAAGCAGAAAGAAATGATAGACCTCTGCCCCACACCAGGCGTCATCCAGGATACGGCTGTCTGAAGACGACTCATCTTCCTCTAACAGCCCTGTTAATGCACTGGTAGCCTGAAATAAACCACACACACAAATTACCCACCACTAGGCTGCAAATGAGCCCTTCATCACAACTGATTTCCTGCCCCTCTGATGCTCACTACTAGCGAGTTCCTAGACTGCATTTTTCTGTATTAACTTCACTGCATAGACTATTTTCCGGTATTCGGGCTCTTGCGCGGTGCCTGGTAAAAAACATGGGCGATATATCTAAATACGGCATAACATAAACTTCACAACCCGGCCTTGTAGACTAATAGGCGTATCTAGTGTCTCAAACGTCTTAGGGCCCGCAGGAGGATGGCTGAGCGCGTCATGGCATGGCGCAGGACGAGGAGGGCGTAAGAATAAGGGGGTTGTACGGGAACAACAAGACTAGAGAGAATCGAGCCGGCTCGAGTTATAAAGGGAAACGGAGAAGGGTGTTGCGCACTGTGGTAAAGGGATAGTCAGTGGGTGGCAGGAATGGTGTCAGTGAGCGTAGGCAGAGCGAGGGTAAAGGGTGAGGGTGGGAGGTGGGGAGGGGAGAGAGGACGATAGGGGGAACGCGCGAGTGCCGGTACAGCGTGGGTAAAATAAGACGGCGTGCAGTAGGGGAACAAAATGGAGGTCAAGACCAAAGAAATACGAGACAAAAACACACAAACAGACCACATTAGCCAACAAAAGGAGACGCAGCCCAAGCGCACCACCCCAGTGACAACCAAAGAGCGCAAAGACACAAAGAAGAACCAGGAGAGCCACGAAGCGAAACTACCCAAAGCAGAACAATAAAGGAACAATTTGAGGAGACGAGAGAGTTACATTAGATACCTCGAGTCGGCTCGTGTGTGTCGACCTTTTGATCGTGGAAGGTGCTTCTGTAGAGCTCTACAGCCTCTAGAGTTTTGTTTTTCTCCAGCAGATGTGAGGCATATTTGGACAGCACTGGCCCAATTTCCTTCATACTGTGGTTTTTGGCAAGTTCAACAGCTTTATTCCACTGAAAAATGCACACAATTATAACATTTTTTTATTGTTGCACATTTGTTACCATCATCAAACATCTAAACACCATCACAGACAGGTTTCATGAGCAGATGAGTGTGATGACGTTGCAGCTGCAACTGGATCTTTGAGTAGAACTGAGGATGAGCACTGTGATCTCTCTGAACCTCTCATTTAAACTAATGACAGCAGCGGGAGAAAGAAATGGGTCTTTTGAAAAATGCATATTAAATAGGGCTGTCAAAATCTTTAACACAGATAACGGATGATTATTATTTCATTCATTGTATGATTTCTAAAGATCTGATGATCGGAACTGTTGCAAGAGAAGCAGCACAAGTGTGTCTGTGTGTGCAGTGTTTATCAGATCAGTATGTGATGGAGAAAACACCTTCTTTATTGAATAATTTATTTAGAAATGATATCCAGAGATGTTTAACAAATTAAGGTTTTATGCAGACTTTGTACAGCAGAATTAATTTATGAAAGACTAAAACAATTATTAAATATCACCTGCAAGTAAAGGACAGCATCATTTGTACAAGCGTGGCTGACAAGACTATCTGCAAAAACCTCTTAGATAAAATATATGTATTAATAAACCCATACAAGTGGCCAGAAAGTTGAAAAAAAAAACTTTATTATTTTGAGTTTAGGTGTGAAAAACATATATTCTGAGTTTTCTATCAAATTAGACAAGCAAAGAGTACTGTTGTTCTTTGTCTTTATAGTTTGTTGTTCTTTATTTATTTTTCTTTATTTTTTCAGATGCTTTAACTGCACTTACAATTCATCCAAATTATTATATGGTATATTATATATATATATATAATAAACATTCATACTATCAAACCATAGAGCAAGCTAAAGTCCTGTGTATGTTTATGTATGATCACTCACCTGGTTTAGATGCACACAGGCATCCACATCTGCTTTGGGCTGGTTAATTTCAGAATGCACTGATGGCCTGCTCACACTTCCACGGTAACAACCTCTGACCCATGTCCTACACACACACATAAAGCCAGTTCAATCCTCTTCGACACCTGAACCCAACATTACTGCTTGGCTCTGTTTTAAGAGTAGAAAGACGGAGAGGAATAAAAACCAAAAGAGAAGCACCACGTGTAGAAGTTTAGGTTTTCTGGTAGGGAGGCTGCAATTCTCTCCAGACCATCATAGTCCTCCAGCATATAATAACATTCAGCCAGACGCTCCTGATTACGACCCTGCAGGTAATACTGCACTGCATTCAACCTGTGGAACACATGATTATGGCAAAAATCATAATCACGAATATTTTGGTCAATATTGTAATCATGATTATTTAACACGATAGGAATGGGCCACTGACAAAACCTTTATTGATTGATTTATATAAAGAGAGAAATATGTATATATTATATAGATATATATATATATATATAAAATCAAATAAATATATTTTTTTAAATAAGGCTTCTATTCCATCTACATTTTAGAGACTAGCTAATGTCACAATTCTCAATAGGCTAGTGTAAATATCTTATTACAAAAAAACAAAAAATAATTAAACCCTAATGACACTGGCATTAGTACAATAAACACAAAGAAGCAAGGACAATACATAAAAATAACGATACAAATAAACAAACCTGCTTTATTTTATGCAAGTCTAAAGTTTCAGCTAACGCCCACTACAGAATAAACCTCATAGTATTCACTGTAAGAATTAAACTTTCTTTTTCTTATTAAAGCTAAAAAAAAGTTCTTCAGTCAAGAGCAGTGAATTATTTTTCTCTTTGCGTTTTATTTTATTAACATTAAGCACACAGTACAACCGCAGGAATAGCCTCGTCATCACCTTAATAGCCCATGGATCCCTTTACTATACACATATATTTTCATTCTCAACTGTTTACGTTCACTTATTACATAACCGATGAGGGTTTATGTGAATTATCACCAAGCGCCACATTTGGACACATTTTTTGCGTGTATTTGACCGTTTAAGCTAAAAGTTGACTTTACATGTCTGTGTTGTGTTCCGTCTCTGAGCGCATACACAGAAATTCTACTGAGGAACAGCGCAAGTTCTCTTTCATGTTTTTAAAAACATGAATAAATCTAATATACTTTAATAAATCAAGTATGTCCCATTTTGCAAAAGTCACGTTACATGATTTGACTGATTTAGCACTGTGAAAGCACACTCACTATAAGGGGGGGGTGAATAGAGTGCAATAATCCGTGTATCATTCGATCATTCGTTTTTTGATTTAATATTGAAAGTAGAAAAATGAGAAAACGGCTCTTTTTTCGTTTTTTTGTTTTTTTCCCAAAAACGAAAAACGAGAATTCAGCTTAAATTTTCGTTTTTCGTTCATGGGTGGAAAAATGAATAAACAGCTTGAATATTAGATTTCTACAAGTGGGCGGGAATTAAACGCCACTTTCTGCTGATTTGTCAACCGAAGATCAACGGAAACTGTGCTATCATCAGTCTACGTCAACTAGTTATCATGCAGCAGAATAAATAGTCCTCACCACTTCGCAGTTGGTTTTTTGTTTTGTACGGATTAATAACCCTTTTTATCAATTTCATATTTTTCTCATCAAACAGACTAATGAATAGCTCGACACAACTCGTACAGGGGCAGAGTCTAGATAGGTATTTCTTCTGTGTAGACCAGCAGTTCTTAAAGTGATAGGGGGTCCAAGAAATAATTTGCTATAGCCTAAAGTATTTCCAGACTGTAAAGTCGCTTTTTTATCATGATACATAGGCCTACTGTGATTTTATTCCAAAGTGACTTATATGATGCATTTAATGTAAAATAGTCTAAATGGAGCCTTTTAAAAGACGAGTATTCGCTGTGTTTCATGTTTGTGGCATGCGCCAGAAAGACGCTCAAGGAGACCGAGAGGCACTATAGCAGCGGATTCTGTTGTTCTCTTTATTTTTTCAAAGGCATGACATTTTGTAGTTATTTTGAACGTAACGTTACACAATTAAAAATATAAATTTTACCATACGACTATAAATGACAGAGTATTAAGTTATTTCCCCTCGATGGGGAAAAAAATCCAAGTGAACATCAATCAGTACTCAATATTAATTTAAACTGCTTTAAATATGACTGCTGCTTATTCCTGTGCACTTCAATACTGGTCTGCGCTTAACTGTAGTCGCGTCTGTCTGCTTATTGAGTTTATTTAACTCATCGCAATTTATTGGAACTGTGTGATCTAGAGTGACTACTCACCTTAATGTTTTTCTAAAGGCTTATTACTTAATAACACAAACATTTTAATTTGTATTTTTTTTTTTTTTAAGCGGATGCATATCTGTCGTAAAATAATCATATGCATCTCGTGGCGTATATTCCAAGCATTCTGAAGGTAGGCCTATAGGGTTTGGTGAGAAACAAACCGAAATGTCAAGTTATTATATTTTATGAAACTCTTGCATTGCAGTGCGAGCGCGCAGCAGCTCACGCTGCACACAAGAGCATATCCTTTTGAGATATAAATTATAACAAATTTTAATAAAACACAAGACTACACTATAAAACTCTAACAGTAGGCTATTTAATATCTGTTGTTCTCTGTTTGTCAGTCAGAATGACAGTTCTTGCGTGAACATTATAGACCTATATATACCCAAGTCAATTTATTATTCCTTCCTTTTTGTCTTAGTTTTTAAAATATTTATTTTGAAACTAATTTATTAATTACTTAAACAGACTTACTGGTTGAGCAGGGTAGGCTAAGACAGCTGTCATATTATACCCTGCCATCCCCAGCTGATGGCGAAGTTTGTTTGGTATTCTGGATGCTGTTTCTTTGTCCATGGTTGTCGTTGTGTTACTCTTGTCCTGTGACCAGTATGTTTGGTTGGTTGTCGCTATTCAGTCATGCCTGTTGTTGATGAAAAAAGCTGACTGTTATTTGCAATAAAATGCGTTAAGATCCATACAACTGCAGCAGGTGTAGGACAGTTATGGGGGGGGTGCCTGTTTCGCTGCGTTAAACTGTTTTAAAGAACTGATGATGGCACGGTTTGATTTTCGGCTGACCAATTAGCAGAAAGGGGCGTTTAATTCCCGCCCACATGTAGTAATCGAATATTCAAGCTGTTTATAAATTTTTCCACCCATGAAAGAGAAACGAAAATTTAAGCTGAATTCTTGTTTTTCGTTTTTTGGATAAAAACGAAAAAACAAAAAAGGAGCCGTTTTCTCATTTTTCTACTTTCAATATTAAATCAAAAAACGAATGATCGAATGATACACAGATTTTATACCTTTTGTTCTTTAATATTTTGAATTTTTCATAATCGTTGAAGGCCGAAATCGAAACTGTATTTCGATTAATTGCACAGCTCTAACACACACTTCACGTCTCTCTGTCAGCACTAAAATAATAAAATTTATCAAGTTTAAAAAAAAAAAAAAACAGTCAAATATTTGGACACACTTGAGTGTATTACACTGAAACCGATTGTGGCTTCGTCTGGACACACACACAAATCATATACATATATTTGTAAACACATATGCACACCCACACTTAAACAGCCTACCATTTCTGTCTGTCTGCAAAGTAGTCTCCAATGGCGTTGTATGCCTGCTCCAGAAGAGCATCATCACAGTCACCTGATCCTGTCTTCAACAACTGCAGAACCCTGAACCAATCACCGAGCTTTATACGCAAACCGATCGCCAAATCCCTAGAGACCAGAGGGAGAAATATGAAAGATGAGCATTCAAAAACAAATTGAGTTCTGTTGCTTTTTCAATTTAGTTCATTAAAATGTTGGCCATAACTGCATAAACAAAAATTCAGATCCAAATCAACAGAGACACATTTGGAAATTGATTTGAGTGTTTGTTTGTTTTTTTCAATCTAAAAATCATCCATCCATGTAGTTTATTTAATTTAGTACTCCATTAAATTAAAATATGGTAATTTCTTGTCAAATGCCAAAATAAATATGAATAGCTTTTGTTTGGTAAAAAGCCCCCCCCAAAAAAATAATTGAAATGTAGAAATATAAATGTGTAATATTTGTAATACAGCGTTAGAGACTTCATCAGCAAAGCATGTAGTGGTAGTGCGGTGAATATTATATTTGCATGGTGGTACATGTGTTTAACTCCTGCTCAGTCTTATATTTTCAGTTAGCATTATTTATACACTATTATATTTCTTAATATCTTAAATGTGCCTTTCATTTTAATTTTATTTTTAATAATTATATTCTATTTATCTTCAATTAATTTTTATTTCAGTTGTAGCTTTAGTAATTTAGTACGTCAAAAACTTTTCGAAGTTTACTTTTTTATTTGTAATGTATCATTAATTTTTATTTTAGCTTTATTTAAATTCCTGAAACAGTCGTTTCAGTTGACAATAACAACACTGTATATTTCAACTTAATTATTTAGGTTTGTATAACAAAATTAGAACAAATCAGCTCAAAATATATATTTTTAAATATTTAAATTAAATTGTGTCCAATTTTTCTCAATTTATTCAAATTCATTTAACATTTTTTTTTTTTATGTGAAGTGTGCTTATCCACAGAGATTTCACACAGGATAAAGACACTTATGAATCTCATGACAGTATGCATTTGTCTGTGTGTACCTGCGGTCCATGTCCAGGTACATCCTCTCTGCCTCCTCGAACCTGCTGAAGTAAGCAGCAACCTCAGCTTGTTTCATGGCTTCACTCTGTAGGTTTCTCAGTCTCTTCACAAATTCAATGCCCTGGTAGTCTCTACAGCGCACAAACGCCTGTTCAGCCATCTTCAGATCCAGCTTCTGCAGCGCCGCTTCTGCCAACAGACGCCTGGAAGTGCATGCATAGATACAACTGACTGAATTTTCAACTGTCAAGTACGGAAGGTCTTAAACTTCACACTGAATACCTCAAATCCCATATTTGAGATTATATGACATAGTATATGATGCATTAGTTCTGATGAAATTTGGAGTATTTGTATCATATCTGATCTCAACAAAGAGCAAACAGCATCATAAATCTGGGCATAAACAAAATGACACTGATAATATTTCAGCTGCATATACTGTAGCTAAATCTGTTTGACTGATGACACCCTGGACAGTTTTGGAGAACTGCGTCACAAAAAGTGGCCAAGGAGGGTGAAGTGACTCTGTCCGGGATCTTTTTAAGTGCTCATGGAAAGCTAAGAAAACCTCTGACCTCTGACATGTTGGCATGTTACGGATGAGCACAATCAAACAACAGAGCCTTTGAGCTCTCACACTTGAATCAAAGCAAACACACACACACTGAAAGAGAGTGCTGACACAGCTCGTCTTTACACCATATTCCTGTGGGATTCCTTCTCCAGTTCCTGTCTGACAGTATTAACAGCAACTCACTTGATAATGTACTAAAAGGTGAATCGTACAAAAACATTTCCTGTTCACATTTCAGCCCAAAATCAAAGAAAGAAAAAAAGAAATCTCAAATGGTGTTTGCCATTTAAAAATGTAGATTAAAGACAGTACAGCAAAAACTAATTTAATTAATACGATTTAGCAAGATATAGTAAAATATGCTAAATATATATTTTTTCTAGATTATGGGGGCAAATGTGACCTGGATATAGTTTTAACTAGTTTTGGGAGAGAATTATTCAACAAATGGTGAAGTCCTGTCAATGTATGTTAGATCGCTGGGTTTACCTCCCTGCTTCTGTAGCAAGAGTCCAATCTGAAATTCCTCCTTGTGCTGTGAGAACTGACAGAGCCACTAAAACTCCAATAGGCCAATAAATCAATAAGCCGCTTCAAGACTGCCATGCTTTATAACATCTTTCTCTCTTTCAGCTCTGTCTTAGATGAATATTTATTTGTAAAAAATCAACTCACCCATAAATAACTGCACAGTAAAGTGCCTGCTTAAATTACAGTTTATTTTATTCTGTTTTATCCAGGTTTCCCTTTCTTAATGGTCAGACAGGTACTGAAGGACAAAGCTCCCCAGAAGTGTGCAGTCTTATTGGTTTTACGGTGGCCGAGAAGTGCAAAGCAAATCACAAATCTGAAAACAAAATAACAAATTACAAACTCAAATGCAAATCTAAAACCACAATACAATTCATAAACACAACACAATTCAAAAACTATAACAATCAGAAAACACAACGACACAATCCACTGGTAAGAGGTCTGTATCGTTTGAGACAGCGCCATTTGGTTTGGTATTACTCACCTCTGACTGGACGAGACATCTGTCAATCAGCGTATACAGGAAGAACCAGCCCGAAGAAACAAGTCGTGGTAGAAAGTTCGGAGATTGTATTAAAGTAGCTCAGTTTAAATGTATTGTATGAATTGCCTTACTATGGAATTAAAAATACGGAGTGTATATTTACATTTAGTTAAAAGTCGCTGTTCATCATCAGCTCCAGTGGCGCAGTTGGATAAGCGCGTGTCGTTGGCTTTTTCGACCCGGGTTCGATCCCGTCTTTTGACGAATTTTTTTTTCCTCCCTTTTCAAATCTCGTATTAGCAATGGATTCTATTTACACTAAGTGAAAATAGCAGTATTTTTTTTAGCAATATGCTATTTACACTAAATGCAAATACCTATTTACACTGTTAAAATAGCAGGATTTCTACTATCAATTATACTACTTGTTGCCACATAGAGGGGGGGGGGGGGGGTGGCAATTACATCTGCCCTTCAGTATGTAGTACTCATACAACAGTATGCAATAATAACGTATTGAGTGTAAATGATCATTTTAATTATTAAATGGATGCCACCTTATTGGTAAAATAAAGCCCTCCCTACACCTACCCTAACCATACCCGATACTTTATTTTCAACTTTTTGATTATTTCCTTAATTTTTATTGAAAATAAATGCCTTTACGATGTGATACGAAATTTGAAAAGGGAGAAAAAAAAGTTCGGCAAAAGGCATGATCGAACCCGGGTCATCCCGTCAAAAAGCCAATGACACGCGCTTGTCCATCTGCGCCACTGGAGCTGATGTTTTACAGCCACTTTTAACTAAATGTAAATATACACTCCGTATTTTTTATTCCATAGTAAGGGCAATTCATACAATACATTTAAACTGAGCTACTTTAATACCATCTCCGAACTTTCTACCACGACTCTGCTGTTCTTTGGCTGGTTCTTCCTGTATACGTTGATTGACAGATGTCTCGTCCAGTCAGCGGAAAGTAATCTCAAACCAATGGCGCTGTCTCAAACTACCTACCTCTTCCGGTTTGTCTGAACTGTCGTTGTGTTTTCTGACTTGTTAATATGTTTTCGAATTTGTCATTGTTTTCTGACTTGTTAATTTGTTTTCTGAATTGTTGTTGTGCTTTATGAATTATTTTGTTTTTTAGACTTGCATTTGCGTTTGTAATTTGTTATTTTGTTTTCAGAATTGTGATTTGTTTTACACTTCTCGGCCACCGTAGTTTCATCTTGTCCTGCCAGTGCCAGGATCATCATTCAAATCATAAAACTGTACCTCACACTTCATTCAGACGATAAAACTGGACGTCATACTTTCCATTGGCAGGAAACACACACACTGCCATGTTGCGCACTCTTAAATCTCTCAAATGTATAACAAACACACAGTCCTACTAAACACATACACTCAAATACACAAACTCACACAGTATTTACGCAATGTTCCATAGTGCCTAACTATGCTTTCATTCATGTATTCCTCTTTCCGTGTGCAGGTATGCTTGAATAAATAACCAAACCGCTCCATTTATTGTGTGGAATGAGTGTGTCTCACCAGAGATGCGGATGGGGATTATCCTCAATAAACTGAGAAGCATCTTCAATTCCAACCTTCTCAATAAGTGCCCTGCTGTCCCTCAGTGAGCGGATCTCGAAGTTTATTAAATAATCTTAATTCGGAACCTCTGGATCCTGAAAAATAAAATATGAAATTATATTCAGGGTTCAAACTAAGATAACATTTAAAAAAAAAAAAAAAACTTTATCGACATAAAAAAAATTCATATTCAAAATCAACTCTGAATTAATTCAATCCAATATATTCCAACCAACCCTCATAATCTCATCCAAAAGAACAGATTTGATCTCCAGATCCTCAAAGTGGCAGATGAAGCCAGACGTTTGAATTGGTTCCTGTGTTAAAAACACAACACAAATAAGAGCTTGTCAGGAGAGAATACTCAAACTAATACTGCTGCAAATTAAAACAACTGAAGAAATTCAAAGTTCAAACTGATTATTTATGAAATGTAATATACATATTTAATATTTGTGTGAATATTGCTTATAATGTGTGAACTGGACGTCTAAACTACACTTCCTGCTATCTTTCTGTGCAGTGTGTGGTCTGATCTTCAGGCCATGTGCACTGTGATTTACTGAGGCTGGTGTGTGTGTGTTTATTTGAAAACGGCAGCACTTCCTGAACCCTGTATACTTAAGAGTGCAGTAGCTCTGCCAAAACTGTCACTTTCTTTCTTTCTTTCCATTTATGTGTTTTTTCAGTCATCCCGTTTTCTCATGCCACAACAACACTTAACACATATGCGGATATGAATATGTAAATCTTTCTCTACGTCTCATCTCAGGGTCCAGGTTTCTGAAGACATACATTCTGGTTTTCTCCATCATAGAGAACAGATCTGGGTTGTCATTAGCCCACTTCATATCCCAGACATCCTTGCGCTCAAATTTAGATGGTTCTCCAGCTGTCGACCCGCCCTCTGCATCCCCTGATGAAGCGCGTGTCTCTACATCCAAAAATGTCAACACGCCCATAATGTCTATAATAGCAAGCCGGTTATTATTAATTAATTAATACAACTAATTTAAAACAAACTCTTACTATACAAGCAGGAAAAGGGAGTGATTAGTCTAACAGTGATAGTGTTGATATGGCCTAGAATTACAATGGGACAAGAAAGGACAGGAAAGGAGGAGAGAGAGAAAAATCAGACCTGGAGTTACAATTGAGGGACAGCTGATACGGTCTGGACGTAAGGGAATATTTCTGCAGGAGGCTGATGTTGGGCAGACTGTATCTCTGTAAGATACCAAAGTCACGTCCCTGCGGACATCACAACCACACGTCAATCGTACAGAACCATTGAGATGAGAAAGCATGTGTTCTTGTATAAATCTGACATACCACTATAAGCATCCTATCTGATGCTGTGATGCAGCAGATCAGATCTCTGGTGGCCTGAAACAAATGAAACATAAACATCTCACTTTCATGACCCTTTCTCAGGGCTATCGTATGAATATATTGGGCCAGGATGAAATTTAAAGGGTGGGCTGCAGCCTCCATACTTAATGTAAAGACAAGTTTAGGTGCAGCTGATGCCATTTTCTGACATTTGGACCCCTTAGAAACATATTTGACGCATAAAGATGTGTGGATCAAGGAAAACATAGCACAAATACAAAATAATTCATGAACAGACTGAGCTGAGCAGAGTTGTATTACTTTTCCCACTAATCCTCTCACAAAAGTTTGAGAGAGCCACAGGTGAGTGTCTGTGCTGAGTGTACTCACTGTGAAGGCTTTGGCAAAGTTCAGTGTCCCATCCGATGTTCCGCTTGGACTGTCATCGATGTGAAAAACCCTAGAGAAAAGAGTCAGCAAGACAGAGTGAAAGGAGACAGTGTGTAGGTAAAGTGAGGAAGAATAAGCAAGAGAGGTATTGCCTTAGTGTATTTCTATGTGGAAGAGAAACAGAACTTTTTCAGAGCATATTACACAAATCTACTATTTTAAGACATGGGACAAAGCATGTTCTACAACTTCAACTGCAGCTATATTTCCATTCTGAAAAATAATCACTAGATGAGATGATCACTAAAATGTTCTTAACACAAAAGTACTATTTTAATTAAAATTACGACATTATCACTATGCCCTCATTTTATACTTAGCACTAAAATAAAATGGCTTCTGCATTTATTACATGTGTGTTGTGCAAATAGGGTTATTTTGTCAGTGTCATAGATTTTCTGTCTGACTGCTGCTGACAATACAATAGATGGAGCTGAAAAGCAGTTTAAACTATCCTGTAGTCTCACTTCATTCATTATTTGAAGTGAATGCTAGATTTGTCAATATTTATGATGAATATTTGGCACATTATTTTTGTGTGTAACGATGCTGACTGGCAGGCATAGAAAACTAAGAAATTCATACTTTTATGGAGCATTTTCATTCAATTTAAAATTTATCAAATTTGACAGTAAAAGAATAAAATCATAATTTTGTTTATATCTAGCCATTATATAAAACATTTCTATAGTTCAAATCATCTATTCATCAAAAATGTATCACAGTTTTCACAAAAATATTAAGCAGCATGACTCTTTTCAACACTGATAATAAGAAGAAATGTGATCATGTGACTCAAGACTAGAGTAATGTTTGCAGAAAATTAAGCTTTGCCATCACAGGGATAATTGACATTTTTAAATATATTACAATAGAATAGAGTTATTTTAGATTGCAATATTTCACAATTATACTAAATATTTAGTATAATTATTTAGTATAAACGTTTTATCGCAGTACTCAAAAATCAGTGCAGCACATTAACTCACTATTAAAGCACTCACAATACAATCTGAAAAAAACACTGGTGACCTTTGACCCTCACCTCTCTTGACCTTCCTTTCTTGTCTTGGTGACCTGGTTGATTTCAAGAGCAGTGAGTTTCTTAGCCACACGATACTGCCAAACATAAAACGCCTCTTTAGATGCAGCAATCACATGAGTCTTCGTCATGGTGACGAACAGAGGGTCTGTGGCAGCAAAACAGAGAGCAAAAACATTTGAGAAAGAACAGCTAGAATGTATTAATTTCACTTTGTGGAATGTGAAAGAAGTGAAATCCCTTTAACCAGTTACATCATTATTAAAAAAATTAAATCAGGTGACATTAGTGCATCTATACATCAAAGCTATTTGTTGAAGGTTTGTATGATTTCAAAGGCTGTTGAAAATCACAGTGTGGGATTCAGAGTGGGACTCAACAACAGATTTCACCTAAAAATATATTTTATCTTTAAATAACTACAGATTCTGCTGTGCATTGCTGTTCCAACTCTGGAAACTGTCCACAGAGAGATCAGGGTGAACGTCTGGAACAGATCTGCTCTCCCAACCAGGGGAGGAATTTAGCGGGATGCCTATGAGAGTGAGGGGAAAGGAGCCGGGATTCCCACTATGTATGTTGGTGTTATATCAAACAGCAAGTGTTTCATCATTACAATCACAAGTCTGCTTGCTTATCATCAAACAAACAATTCTAAATTAAATATATGTCAAATAAGCCTCGTGCCTAGGGCTAATAAGACCATTCAGGCCTTATTTAAACCAAAAGTGGTCAAATGAGAAGTAATCTAGAAAATGTATGATTCTTGTTATCAATACACATCTCTCTGGAATACAAATATTTCTGAATAACGACCGCTAAAATGTTTAACTGACCGTTGTCCCAGGAAACCTTAGCTATATCTCTTGTATCACACAGTGGTCTCTTACATCTCAAATTATAAAATAATTTCAACAAAAATGTGCCTTTATATATTTATTTGCTTCTGGGTCCTCATGACCCTTGGAGTTTATTTAGCAATAATGACCTGCTGAATCTGCATGATCCCTTACATATGGAATTAGTGAAACATGTTTTACTCACCGATGTCAATACATTTAGAGTCCTGTGGGGTTCCAATGGAGTTACACTACACCAGAACATACTGCACAGAGGCCAGACAGGCATCTCTTTACTGCATGGGTACACTTCACTAAACAGCATTATAGAAATATCTGAGAGGCTTCTTTTGCAGATGCTGATAATACCCTTCTCCTCTTAAACCGAACCTTTGAGGTGTTTTGATTGGACAGCTCATTAAATGCCTGTGGTAAAGCAGTTGCATCTGGTGCTTAAGAACTGCTTTCTCAATTTTAATGTAAATAAATTCTAAATTAAAATAATATGCCTTTCTACTATCCTCTGTCCTACTGAATGTAGCCCTGGTTCAGAGCTGCTATTAGTCGTTTAATTTTTACTTTGCAAAATGTCATGATACAGCCACAACTGTATGTTTGATTGTTTCTCATGGTCTATGAAAATGGCTACAGTCATGTATGATTGTTAAATCACTCCTGTCTGTAACTCTTTGGTGTCTCTAATCAGATTGCAAATGGAATTATTTTCATAGCTTTTTACTACATTGGGATTTGAGAGGTGTCTTTACCGTAGCTGATCCAGCTTCAGTCTCAGTGTCCTCATGTTCATAAAATGATTTAAAAAAAACATGACATAGATATGACTATTATTGATAAATTACTATCTACTAAAAAAAAAAAATATGAAAAAAAAAAAAAAAACTCAACAGATCCCTGTTTTAGTACCTGCAAAAATCTCCACAGGTGGTAATGGACATGAGACTCTTGACGTATTTTACAAACTTCTCATTATTCTTAGTGTCCCAAAACACCACACTGTACTCCAGCCTATCAGGCCGTGTGTATGCATACACCACTGTGTTACTGCAGTAACCCCACTACAAAAACAGAGTAAGATGTTAGCTCAGCAAAGCTGTTTTCAAAAAAAGAAAAAAAGTTTCTTATAGCCATTATTAACAGCTAAATTACCTTGTAATCTGGTCGAATGTTAGCAAAGTAAATGTAGGAATCTACAGCCAGGCCGATTCGGAGTCCTCCTCCTTCCCATGATACAGCAGTCATCTGCTTCCGCAGGACCTTCAGAGTCCGCAAATGCTAGACACATGATGGCATCAGACATGAGTGCATCAGCAGGAACATTGTTATTAAAAAATTCAAAATTAGGGGTTAAGAACGATATTTATATTTAATTTTTAATTTTTTTTTTTTTTTTAAAGAAATTATACTTTTATTCTGAAAGGATGAATTAAATTCATAATGTTAAATTTGTTATGTTACAAAATATTTCTATTTCAAATAAATGCTGTTCTTTTGAACTTTCTAGTCATCAAACAATCATGAAAAAAGGTATCACAGTTTCCACAAAAAATATTGTGGAAATTGTTTTAACATTGCTAGTAATAAAAAAAATAAAAATTTTCTTGAGCACTAAATCAACATATTAAAATGATTTCTGAAGGATCATGTGACACTGAAGGCTAAAGCAATGGCTTCTGAAAATTCAGCTTTGCCATCACAGGAATAAATTACATTGTAAAATAAATTAAAATAGAAAAGTTGTTTTAAATTGTAATATTTCACAATATTGCTGTTTTTACTTTTTTCAAAAGCATTACAAAAGTCTTACCGACCCTAAACGTTTGAACAGTTATGTATGACTGGATCTATTATCTTTGTAGAACTTTCAAAATGTGTGTCTGTATGGCACATGTGTGTGATCAGTACTCACCTCTCCAAATGGTGTGTAGAAGTGAACAACATTCATGTCTCTCTCTGCTCTGCTGTTTCTGAGTGATCCTGCTATAGCTAGAACACTGCCAGAGATTCCACTGGATACTGGCCACATGCCACATACCCGCCTCGATGATCACAGGACCTACACACATATGCACAAACAATCAATTATTCCGCTTTTCTTTTCTCCCTCATACTCAGATCTGTACTAGAATGTATGTCCCTCAGCCTGCACAAAGAGAGATAAAGAAACACATAAACTCACTGTCATCACTCTCATGTCTCATCACTTGGCAGTGCCCGTTAGTAAAGCAAACAGCTAGGCAGGGGCAGTCTGGCTCCAGATACCCCTCTGTGCCGGGGTACCAGTGAATACCTGCTGCACCCGTTACATTCGCCAAACAACTCATGGTCATCTTCATCTGGGCATAAACACACACAAATTTGTGTTTTTAATAGCAGTACTAGACAAACTGACTGGATAGAAATGGAAAAACTTCCTCAGGACCTACAGAGGAAAACTAGTAGAAGTAGCTGACTAAAGACAGAGAGTGTTTCCAGCATCTCAGCACTCACAGTGAAGTTGCCCTGATTGTCGTAGATGTGGATCTCTCCATTGGCCATCCCAAACAGCAGGATCTTACGGTTCACTTGGAACCCCCCCGACGGCGGTCGCGCGGGGAGGGGTTACTTAAAAAAAGAAACTGAGTACCAGGTACCAGGTACTGTACCCAGTGGAAAACCCCCAAAAAGTGAACCGTACCAAGCCGTACCGAGCCGTACCGTGCCGTACCATGCAGTGGAAAAGCGCCATTACTGTCTGGAGACCAGGCCACATGTGCCAACTGGCTCCCCTTCAGTTCTTTATATTCAAACAAATAAAATGTGCAAGCATAAAAAGTCAAAACTATATAATAAAACAACAAACATCTACAGTATATCTTTATGGATTTGTTGCTTTTCAATAAAAAAATGTAATAATTTAATACTATAATAAAATACTAAAAAAAGAAAAATTTAAACACACCAGGTGAATAGGGTAAAAAAATATATAGATATCACCATACATCCCGAGTTGATTGATTACATTAAGAATTGCTAATTTTGTATTACACGCTTTCTGAAATGTTATGTTTAATAATACGGCAAATGCTTTTAGAAAGGATCTAATTAAATAAGCACTAATTTGTATATATTTCCAGAACAGAAATCTGAACACTGGACAACTCAGGTTCAAAATTCTTGTTTCGTTTTGTTGACATGTTAGTTTATTGGTGTTGTTGTTGTTGTTTGAACCAGTAGCGATTTTGAATATTTCTTTTTATCATTCCATAAATAAAAAAATACTGAATCAGAAAAATAATTTAGGAATAAAATATTACAGGCCAAATGAACATCGCACAAACCCATCTGTAAAAAACATTCGATATAGGTCTAGTGTTATTGGCGGGAGTGCAACTGATCTGAAGTGGAGATTTCTGGCTCAGTGCAGGAGAAAATTTTTTTTTTTTAAATATGTAGTGTAATTGAAATCAACAGACACAAATAAATAAAGTGCACTAAAATCTGATTGAACTCAAAACTCGGGTATTGTGCTAAGTGTATTTTGGATGTTTTCTTTCCACTAGTCGAAACAACATGTTAGAAAACTCAACTCACCAATTTGACCAGTGGATGAAAAAACAAAAGGTTTGTGCTTGTAGTGTTTTGACTTAAAAATAAGATAATAAATAATAATTATAATAAAAACAGTCCATATCTGAGATCACCATCCACCGAGCCCACAATCACAGCACCGTCCTCATATACAATGCAGATCTTCAGACCATCAGCATTCCAGCTCATACTCCTCACCACAGATTTATTCCTGTTATTAATCATTTCTTCATACTATGAACCTGTTTGACACACAAAATCACAGAAAGTGTCACACAAGGTTTCGCATGCACACGTAAAAACGGTTGGAGTTTTATATTCATGAAATATACAGTATTTTCTATATGATTTGTTAAGGGACTGTGTACCTTTGTAAAGCATCCAGACAATAATGAGCCCGTTCTGGTCACTGGTGGTCAGTTTCTGGTATTGTTCATTCCATGTCACAACCTGCACTGCACCTGCATATCGAAATTAAAATCTCAGAGTCAGAACACACAATACACACAAAGACTAACACAAAATGTCACACATCTCCTCTGTCGTTCTTACCGCTGTGGCCCTCCAGTGTCTGATTCATAGAGAGGTTGCTGGGAGCTGCCAAGCCTTTCAGTTTGGCATCATCTAAGAAAAATAAATGTAATTAACTATTGGTTGACTGATGATAACTTCATTCAAACATCTATGCTGAATATATAGAAGTCAGCAATTCACATTGGCGCTCATATTTTGTATATATTGGCACAGAAAATACTACAGAAATACTGGCAGTTCCAGGTTCACACCTGTTTAAGTCTCAAGTTTGAGAACTTTTAAAAGCCCATCCTCTCCTCCACAGGCGATGAAACCCTGGTCTTTGTTCCAAGACACACACTTTAAAACCGTATTGTTTGGAATCGCAATCTGAGGACACACAACAAAGCCAACAGCCCTGATAAACAAGTCGTACACACAGAAAAAGCTGTCATTATCATTAAAAAAAAGCGCCTTAAAAAAAACTGAAAATTACTGATGGCAAATCAGAAAAATAAACCCGCGTTCAATCAGAGAAAAATATTCATATAGCAGTAATATTGTTATAATGCTCGCAGTAATACGGTTATTATATCACGATTACATTCTTACTTAGATAAATAAACATCTTTACTTTAGCTTAGCTTGCCTCAGCGTTCATGAACCAATTTTCTCGTTTTTTAGGGGGATGCTAAATGGAGTATTTTGGTCCCGATGACTTTTTTTATTTCAGAGTTGTCTTCTTTTAAATGAACTGTTTAATAAATCCGTTCTTCAAGGCATTCGGTGTATGTTCCATGCATGTACGTACCCTGCTGTAAAACAGTTTGCTTGGTTTCTAAGTAACCAAACCCAGGAAATGATGTTTGGTTAAGGCGTTCATGGTATTTGTAGTTCTCTTAGTCATGCTCCACTCATTACGTTACAGTACACTTTAACTAAATTGTTTGTGATAATATTCATTTTAATTAATTCCTAATTAATTATACAATTATCTGAATGGATTTTAAGCATAATTATGATTATGGGTAGCTGACATGAAATAGATTATTGAAAGCTGCCATTTCCTGCACTGTGACAATGTTAAACTCCATCTCAAAGCAATTTAAACAGCAGTTTGGTATTTATTCAATAGTATGCATTAGCTAGTTACAAAGACTACGGCTACAGTCACTGTCACACCAAGCACCATGGTATTGTATTATATTGTATTATAGCAAAGTCCCTTTAAGACATTACAAGGGTATTCTATAGTCTTTGATTACAGTCTTTAGCTAACCCATCATACAATGCAGAGATAACACAAAACAGAAAATAACATCAAAGAATATTTTTATTTGTTATAATTTGTTCATTTATTTGTTCATATATGTGTACATGTATTCTAAATAGACAACAACATAAAATGATGTGCGTATACTTTACATATTACTATTACACTTACTATTTTTTTTCCCAAAATAAAAGGAAATTTACTTAAAAACATGTAACACTTTGTGTCAACAAAGTTAATTTGATGTATGATGATAACTCAAAGATCATACTCAGAACATAATGAAATATAAAATAATTATAAGCACAATATGAAGTCAGATTAATTAAACACAATGTGGAATGCATGGGATACATTGTGGGCAGCTAATGAGAGATTAAATCCTTTGTTTTTTTGTTTTTTAGAACAAGCCGTTTAGAGTCCCATCCTCCACTCTAGGTGCGATGGAGATCAAACTGCTGCACTCTGTGTGAGATGTCATCCAGTAAGAACAGTTAAGAAAAACGTATCACACGTCATGATCATCAAGACCATTATAGGATCGGTTTCCTGATTAACACCAGCTTTGGACAGAAAACAATATGACTATTAAAAGACATCATAAACTCTGTCCGCTATATGAATGCTACAAAAAAACTCTCTCAGGACATGGAACGTTTATCAGACTGAGAGAGTTGTTCAATCAGGATAGGTGATAAACAAACGCTGTTTTAATCTGAAAGGATATGTCTGCTGGTAAGCGTCTGTATGCTGTTGTGAACCTTCCTCTGAAATGTGATCTGAGCTTCACACATGCAGGCATTCTCAGTCAGATCTCCTCTTGCCTCTTCTGTAAAAGAAGCAGACATGTTTTACTGTATACTTAAAATGCTGAAAATCTTTCCTTCACTCCTTAATTTATACATCATAAATATTATCACTGACAATTTTAAAAACAAACTCTCAACATAAACATTCCAGAGCACACATTTTATTTTATTACACACATACTTATTTAAAAGATTTATAATTCAGATATAATGTCTGATTTCAGTGGCGTATTTGTATGGCAATTAGTTTGAGCCCAAAATAATTTCTGTGCACAAAAGTTTCTGAATGCATTTCTTTAGAATGCATCAAATAATATTCTTTACGATATGCATCAAATTTTTCAAATGATTTGATGCATATTTTTATGACAAACCATTGGCCTGCTTAGAGCACGTTTTCTTGTCAGCGTTGATAACATATCCCTCTCTGCACTTGCAGAAATAAGAGGCGTTGTTGTTGACACAAATATGTTCGCAGCTGTGCCCAAATGCACAAGCATCGAAACCTGCAAAATCAGCTGAATGAGCAAAAATCATTTCACTACTGATCAACCAAAACCAAATAAATTTAATATTACATATGAAAATTACTGTATTTAGAAAATAGTATGAGCGAACCTAGAATAACTACAGATTATTTGATCACCTCATTGATGCATTCAAATCTAATGAACTTCAATTACTCTATATATATATAGATCCCATATGTATACTGTATATGCATGTTTTAAAAATCATATAAACTAATTTCTAATAATTATACCATGTATAGAGAGAAAAATTATGTGAATAATATACCCAGGCTTTTGATTGCCTTATGGTTCTAGATTAAATTAAAATGTGATCCAATTAATTCTAAACTGTTTTTCTCAACAAAATAGGATCTTTATTCTCTTACCACAGAGTGTCTCCCTGAACTTGGATGTGAGTTTCTCGATCACACCGTATGTCTCCACATAGAACACATGGTCATCAAGAGGCTGACTGGCCATCAGTTTGAGAGACCGCATGTCTGCTCTGTCCACTCCGACAGCATATATTTCAATCCCAGAAGCCCTTGCTGCTGCTGCCACCTCTTCAACTTTATCTTGCGGCCGTCCATCAGTCACAATGATGGCCACCTTACCAATCTTCTTTTTTAGTGGCCGGGCCCCAGCATTCTCTGTAAAAACCTGTTCCATGGTGGTTTTTATGGCCAGGCCAGTCATGGTTCCCGTTGAGAGGGGATCAATACGGGAGAAGGCTTGCTTGACCTCGGCCTTACTAAAGTACTTTTTCAGAAGGAACTCAATGTTGACGGTGCTGGCGTAGTTGACCAGGGCGACTCGTGTGGCATCAGATCCGATATCAAGAGAGTCAACCATTTCAGAGAGGAAGATTTTGACTTTTTCAAACTCTGCAGGGCGGACGCTACGAGAGCTGTCAATGATGAAAACCAGATCTAGAGGACGGCTCTTGCAGAGCTCTACTTGAGCTGTAAGAGAGAAATAATTCATTGAAAATTAGTGTCACATTATCATTAAAATTATTAAAAAGTGCAAAGCGTGATGCTGAAAGAGAATAATATGTAACAAAAAAAAAGTGTTTGTTTATGAAAAGAGAGGCTCCTCGATTAGCAATGCAGCACTGTGACTGAAAAAAATGGAAAGAAACGGAGTCAGTTAATCCCATTTGTGCTAAACAAAGTTCAAATAGCATTTCTGTAGACAATAAGCTTTGCATTAGCAAAAATTGCCTCATTAATGTATTTGTCTTGCTTGTTTAATGTTAAATGACTAGGGGTGTAACAATATATTGCAATACAAAAATGCAACAATATGTATGATTGATAGTGACAATATTATATATAAATTATGGAATATTATAGATAGAAGTCTCGTATTCTGATGGCACCCATTCACTGCAGTGGATCCATTGGTGAGCAAGTGATCTAATGCTAAATTTCGGCAAATCTGTCCTGATTTTTGTCCTGAAGAACTCATTTATATCTTGGATGGCCTGAGGATGAGTCAATTTGTAGCAAATCTTTATTTTTGGATGAACTATTTGCTGTTTATCATACGTCTTCAAAGTAATAATTAAAAAACATCCCATTTTGACTGATCGTGATACTACAAGTATTGTGAGATCAGTAATGTGTATCAAACCGAATCATGACATGAGTATATCGTTACACCCCTATAAATGACCATTCAGTTTTTTTTTTTTGTGTGTGAATTCTCCTTTAAAAAGAGACAGAGAAAGAGAAGAAAGATTATTATTAACAGGGATTGAAAAGGACCAGACTGGTCGTCTGCACCCAGTGGGGTGGGATTGGTCTACCTGGGTCAGTGGAGGGTTCGGGAGGGGCAGTTGTGCCATGAGGGGTACTGACGGGCTCTGAAGTGGTTGTCGTGGTTGTTGTGGTTGCTGTGGCTGTAGTCTGTGTTGGAGGTGGCGGGGGTAGGGTGGCTACCTTGGTGAGTGGGATGGGCACTGTAGGGACAGGTAACACCACTGGCATTCTGGGAGGTGTGGGCACAACTGACCGGACAGGATGGACAGGTGAGATGGGCCGGACAGGTAAGGCAGGACGGTGGTAGATAAAAGGAGGCCCCTTCCAGGGTGGCCGCTGATGATGATGTTGATGAGGGTTGCGATGATGATAGCTGTAAAACCTGTGATTAAAGCCCTGAGCTTTGTTTGTTTATAGAGAGAGAGAGAGAAAGAGAGAGGAGGTAAACAGATACATAGAAATACATAGAAGGAGAGAGAGGAAAAAATGTCAAGAATCCATAGACGAAAAGAAAAAAAAATAGAGGAGAAAGACAAAGGTGGGAGCATGAAAAGGAGATTTAGAACAAGAAAAGGGAGAGAGAAGCATTAAAGTAAGCCATTACTCTATTGGTTTAAAGCAATGTAATATTGATGTGGGTTTGTGATGACACTCTTTGGTTGTTAGCAAAAGCATGAGCTAAACATCTCCATTTTCAAGCAGTGAGGCAAAGTCAGTGGCCTGGTCAGAAGTTCTCTGTGAATGACTGCAACATTTAACATGTCAACCTGAAGGAGAAACATGTTATAGCACCAGATCCACTTTTCAAACCAAATCATTCATTCTTTAAGGGACCGAAGTATATAACATTACTAGATTAACAATTTCAGTTGAAAGATATGAGAGTCAGACACTGAAGAAAAAAGATTAATTGTAGTACAATTTTGAAAGATATGTTTTAAAGCTCACAAATCATGTAGACCCTTCATTTTGCGAATATCATTTAAAGAATGTTACATAAATAAACCAATAAGATTTTTAATGAACGATAAAAACAATGCTTTTTTTATATTTTAATAACTCCTGTAATGCAGTACTCAATAGAAACACCAAGGTTTTAAAAGGTCTCTGATCCGTCATTATGGCGACTATAGTTTGGGGGGGGGGGCATTGTCAGGTGTGTGGGTCTACAATTAAACTAAAAAGTTAAACAAAAATTCCCACTGTCTTTTGAAAAAAAAAAAGAAAGAAAAAAACTCTGTTTCTTAAATACTAATTTCACTCAGTTTTTTTTTTTTTTTAATAATACTCATATTACAACAATTTTAAATATCCCTTTAATCAAAGGGTATGCGTGAAAAGATTACAGTGTTGATTCCACATGACTTTAATAAAATGCATATTAAATAAGAATAATAATAATAATAATAATAACAACAAGTTATAAATAACAGAAAAAAAAGATTACCTCCAAAGTTGATGGAGTTTCCGTGTCCAGGCATATTGGGGGTGAAGTGAGATCTCTGCCGGTCCGCGTACAGCTGGTTATGGTTCCGTAAGTAAGGGCCATACGTACCCTGCGCCTCCATTAAAAATGCTGACAAACAAAAGAAAAAAATGCAAATAAAGCATGTCATGTTGATGAAGATGGATGCAGAAATCTCCGTTCTTGTGGTTATTCTAACCCACTGTGAGAGTTTTGACAGGAGGAGGCGCTCACATGATGTTTTAAAGCCGCTGGCCCCCAGACGTCCAACGCCAGCCACCAATCCAGAGAAACAAGTGCGTTTGACTGGGCGGGGGTTTAGTCTTATATAAATGTGTGCAGAATACCACTAGAACGGCATAGATAGCACACATAGTGCCCAAAGCATTCTGCAAAAAAAATAGTAATGTTTATGAGCAAATATAGGCTATACACAACTTTACGATATTTCTAAAACCCTAATGATTAAATATAATTCTGCGTTGTGTTTAATAATTCATCCCGACTCTAGAGGGCGCTGTAAAATGTGCACCACTACAATAGCAGCGACTGCTGATTTGTTTTTACTGTGCTCGTTGGTAAACTCGAGATTAGAGTGTCAAGGGGAGATCACACAACTCAGGTAAAAATGATATTTTTAAGTCGTTGTCAAACAAACAACAAGTGTTGTTTTTGCATTTGTTGATGTGAAGTATCCTGAAGAATTGTCGTGAGCATTGGTGTTGGTTACAAACACATTATGAGATGCTGTCTATGCAAACTCTGATGATATATCGTCATGAGAATGTCATATTTGTACATATCATGCTTTCCCTTATGTCTGTACTTAACTATCATTTATATTTCTCTCCTCAAATTAGTTATTTGGGTAACGTTAAGTGGACAGACAAGTCCTCAGCGACGTCGAGCTGTACGTATTGTATGCTTACATCTATACACAAATGCAAATTTGTGAAAGAAATTCAGCTGGGAATTATTTCAAAATGACGTATTTTCTGTGTATTGTAGTGCATTCTGTTGAATATATACAGTGCTTAACATGTGTTTTAGACCATCACCCAACGTAAGGCTTGTGCCACAGCTGCCTTAAACTAACAGTATTGGTGATTACCAAAATCATCAGTATGTGTAAGCTCTTTAGTCACAGTAACGTTAGTGTTTCTAATGCGAAAATACAGTTTAGTACATACAAACAATGCCAGCAAGAATGCAAGCTTTTATCAAAGCCAAAGGAGGCCATACAAAATAAAAAATAAAATATATACGTTTTTGGTTATTATGTTTGAATAAAGACTATTTAGTTGTTTTTGACAGATTCCTAAATCCGTGTATCATTTGATCATTCGTTTTTTTATTTAATATTGAAGGTAGAAAAATGAGAAAACGGCTCCTTTTTTTTTTTTTTCCAAAAAACGAAAAAGAGAATTCAGCTTTAATTTTTAAGTTTTTCGTTCATGGGTGGAAAAATGAATAAACAGCTTGAATATTCGATTTCTACATGTGGGCGGGAATTAAACGCCCCTTTCTGCTGATTGGTCAGCCGAAGATCAAACCGTGCCGTCATCAGTTCTTCCACAGTATCACGCAGCAGAATAATAGTCCTCCACTGCTGCAGTTGTACGTATTAATAACCCATTTGATCAATTTCATATTTTTCAACAGACTAATGAATAGCTCGACACAACTCGTACAGGGGCAGAGTCTAGATAGGTATTTCTTCTGTGTAGACCAGCAGTTCTCAAAGTGCCAGAGGGTCCGCGAAATAATTTGCTATAGCCTAAAGTATTTCCAGACTGTAAAGTCGCTTTTTTTAATCATGATACATAGGCCTACTGTGATTTATTCCAAAGTGACTTATATGATGCATTTAATGTAAAATAATCTAAATGAAGCCTTTTAAAAGACAAGTATTCGCTGTGGTTGATGTTTGTGGCATGCGCCAGAAAGATGCTCAAGTAGACCAAGACGCACTAAAGCAGCGCATTGTTGTTTTCTTTATTTTTCAAAGGCATGACATTTTGTAGTTATTTTGAACATAACGTTAAAGGAGCTGTTTTCTCATTTTTCTACTTTCAATATTAAATCAAAAAACGACTGATCAAATGATACACGGATTTTCCTAATATATTTGTTTTCTCCTTAAGACAGATGGTCTAATAAATTTGTTAAGCACTGTATATATGTATAGAACTGTATATGTATGTATTCGTATACATATGATGATAGAAACAAATATAAATTACAAATATAAAAAAATGAATAGTGAAGTAGAAGCAGACAACAAATGGCCAGCATACATTAGAGCTCCTTTACTATTTAAAAAAGCATTCCAGGGCACACACCTTGAAGTTGGTTTCTAAAATTTACAGAGCGGTTAGAGCTGAGTCTAGGCACTTGTTGACTTTGAAGAATGAAAAGTGTGCATGCATGTTACCCCTTTTCTCTGCTCTTTTTCTCGTGTCTGTGTTCAGTGTCACAGTATGCAGAATCTGTCAGTGCAGGCACTGGCCCTGCGGCAGCTAGGCAGACTGAACTCCCTCCAGCTGCTCACACCATGCCATGCCTCTGGTCTCAGCATGTGGTGCCCGCGAACATTACACGCGCGTCAGTTGTGGGGTTCAGCCACTCCCCAAACACACCGTACAGCTATGTGGCCAAGATCATGGGACACTCGGCAGAGCTGGTCGCTCCATCAGGCCCGGCTCAAGAGCACGAGAAAAAAAGGGAAGCAAAAAGCAATGCAGCAGCCAGAGGAGGAGGAGGAGGAAGATGCAGAGGCTAGTGATTATGAGGATGAGCTTCCAGATGACCCAGGCTTGCCAAAAGACTATAAAGACCATGAGAAAACTGTCCAATCTCTACGTTTCGATCTGGTTTTGAAGACCGGATTGGACATTGCACGAAAGTAAGTCAGAGAAACTGTTCATCATGTTCAGAGATTAATTCTGCCACACTGGTTATTTGCAAATTTGAGTTTTCAGTTCCGATTGCAGATGTAACTCAGTTTTACCTCATAGAACCCGATTAGAGAATGGACTGATGGTGTTCGTATAATCTTTGCTCATATTGCTCTCCTTTATCTCAGGCTGTACATTTAGATTGTGGTATTTTGGCCAGTGGCAGTGACTAACACATGTATCTGTTTTATAGTGGTGTGGAGGATGCTTTCTATAACCTCAAATTGAGACTGAATGGTCAGAAACTCACCAAGAAGAGCAAAATGGTGAGTCAGCACCCTCTAGTGGTATAATCAGAAAGAACTTTCCTCGAAAATATCGAACACTAGCTGAACAAATTATGGATGCAATAAAAAAAAAAAAAACACCCCGCTTGTGGTAGTCTTCCCATTACTTAATTAATCTTGAGTACCGGTTAGTATAAGCAGAAATGGCACCTTAATTTAACAGTCCATGGTCTGCTCCCTCCTACAGGTTAAAGTGGGGGATACACTGGATCTGATCCTAAATGAGGACAAAGAAATGGACACAGTCTTGCTGAAGAGAGTGATCTTAAAAAAGGTGGTTGGAGAGACAAAAAACGCAGAAAAGCAGAGAGTCATTCTAAGATGCTGGAAACACCTACAACTTCCCAGAAAGGATGTGTACAAGCAGTAAAGACCAATTCTGTGATGTGTATGAGAGGTGAAAGATCAGAAAATGGGACGGAACTGATATTTCCTATTCCACTCTCCAACCATTTGATTCTGAAACTGCAGATTGAGGAGTTAATGAGTTTTTCAATGCCCAACAAAAACTGAAGGTCCTTTTCACATCTATTCACTTAACAGTAGTTCATAACTGTTTCATACTACTTAAAGATTATTTTTATTAACTTTACAGGTCACAAATGGAACACAAAAACATCCTATTGTTTAGAGGTGGTTTTGGTTATATGCAAGTTTTTATTTTTATGTTTACTAACATTGTGAGATGAATCAGATAGTATTTGGGAAATCAGTTGTTTTCTGATTCCTTGTTTATGATACCTTATTTAGTTTTTACCATTGTCTTTATGACATTGGTAGATTTTCAATGAGCAGTTTTCAGAGTGCCTTTGCATACAGCTGCACTAAGAGAGCCAGACAAAAACAAACAAAAAATAAATATTAAAAGGTTTTTACACAGCATTTATGCAAAATATTCAGAGTCAGACCCACACAAATACAGTTTCCAAACTGTATTTCTTTCTTTTTTTCTTCATTATAATGGTCAGTGGTGGAATAACAAACAACACAAATTTAATCTCAATAAACATCAAAGAAAAAAGAATCTGTCTTCCCTTAGGTTTTTTTAATTTTATTTTCTCTGACGATAAAAGGCTCCTAATGACCCTCACTTGTGTATCTGAAGTAAAATAAAAAAGAACATGAAACCCATCTTGGCTAGGAAGTGAATTTTTATTTAAAAATATTTAACATATAACCTGGTGCTATAGTTAAGTACAGATGAATAAGATTTACTTCCTGTAAGGCCGGACATACTTCAATATGTTGATAATTAGAAAAAGCCAGTGCTGCAACATTGCTAAAAAAAACATTTATATATCTTCTCTGCTCTCACCCCAAACTAAAGTGACCTATTATTTTTAAAGAACTAAATGTTTACATTTAAGTTGATTAAGGCTAACTTTAGCTTATCTATTAATTAGACATTAGAATAACATCAATCATATGTTGGCATATAAATAGTAACACTAATATTTCACTGTCATGTGATAGTGGCTTCAATCACCAACTTTCTGTCACCTACTAAACCATTTATAGGCCATGGACGTGAACTCGACCAGCCGAACGAGACCTTAAACAATAACAGGTTTCAGTATGCTTCAGCTTATGGACTTGTGCAAATAACAGGTATGTTGTGTAAATTATTAAGAAAACAGGTCTGCACTTTGCAGGAACATTGTCTAAGAATAAGTCACAGTGTTGTTTGATCTCTTTGCCTTCTTTAGAATGTCACATTTCTTGCGATTGGGGCGCCTGCAGCGCTCGTCAATGCTTGGCACGCATTCATAGTGCCACACTTCCTCTATTTTGTCAACTGGGTAGACGGCCTCCACATAATGACGAATAAGTCGGAGACGCACAGGGTCCAGCTGTTTCTTGTTGCAGGCCCCAGAGTGGTTGTACTGCAGCCGTAAATTTTCCTGTGTGAAAAGTTCTGGGAAGAGACGGACAAGAAGGCGAGCAGCAAAATTTCCCACAGACAGACTCTGTTGGACAATTTCCCTTACTTCAGCATCCGTGAGCAGGTACTCAGAAGGCACTGGGAAGTCTGGGGTGGACACCGAAAGGTCCTCAAGAGGAATTTTGCAGAAGTCCTTGCTGCTCTTCTCCAGGGGTGAAGATAGGACTTCAAAGTCCTCTTTCAGACGATCTAAAGCGAGAACATTGATTTGGCCAGCATTTAGCAGTGAGTCTTTTGGGTCAGGCTCTTGGTCAGGTGAACATGCCTTCCGTTGTTGCTGATATGATCGCCGTTGGTCAGTATCCCGTCGCCTACAGCGCTCATCAAGTTTGCCAACAAACTCAAGGGTCCACACACGGTCGTTCTTAGCTTGTGGGTAAAGCAGCTGGACATAATGTCGGATGAGATTAATTCGTAGGGGATCTAGCCGTTTCTTTCCTAGAGAGCCACTGCAGTTATAGTATTTTCGTGCATTCTCATAAGTAAAGAGCTCAGGGAACATGAGAACCAGGAGTCGAGATGCAAAGTTCCCAATTGATAAACTGCTTTCATAGTTATTCTTTAGCTGTTCCTTAGTAAGTAAATACTCCTGAGGAACATCAAAGCCTGGAGGAGGAATCTCCAGTTTGTCAAAATCCACAGGCTTCAGACATGATTTCTTAGACCTGCGATTTGGTTTCTCGTAATCGCACAGGTCACTGATCTTAACAATGGAGATACTATCAGGGAGATGTGTGGTGTCGTACATCTCTCGGTTGTCACGACTGCTGCCATTGACTGACGCATTCTCCAGTGCTTCCTCCATTCGTTGCACGCACAGCTGCAGCCAGGTTTCTTCCGGGATATCAGGGAAATTGGCCTCCATGTATTTACGTATCATTTCTAGTCTGTCTGAGTCAATGATCAGCTGTCCAATGCTGTTGTGGCCCTCTGGCAACTTGCCCTCCTCAAACACCTCTGGAAAGAGTCTGTTCAACAAAAACACGACAAGCTCCTCTGGCGATGTCAAGTCTTCAGAGTCGTCACCAGTGGCCTCATGTTGGTCATATACTACATCTGAACTGACATTGTTGGGACAAACATAATTGTTCTCTCCAGAGTTGAGGGAAAGATTCTCATCCTGGGCATCTTCACTGATGAAATGGCAAGCATGATTCGGTTCCATGTCAAACCCGACAACCATTGGAGGCTCTTTGTCACACATCTGACCACTCTCCATGTCTTTCTGAGCCCAGAAACGATTCAAGAAATCATTGATCTGCAGCAAGCACTCTGTCTGCCAGACATTTTCATTTTTCACCAATGGGTAGCAGACTTCCACATAGTTACGTATTAGCTGAAGGTGCAATGAATCTAAAGTCCGTTCGGTTGTAAGGCTGCATGTGCTGCAGCCATGCGTGCATTCTTTTGCTGAGAAAAGTTCTGGGAACAGTTGAACAAGGAGTCTGCAGCCAAGATCTCCAGCAGTGGACGCTTGCTCCATCAACTGGGTGATTTCTTCGCTGGTCAGCTGGTATTCAGGAGGAGGTTGAAATTCCATGACCATCTCAGAGGGCTTCATCTGCTTTTTGATGCGCGTCACTTCAAGCGAGAGCAAATCTACCTTACTGTGCAGCTGGGTCATGCTGGAATTCAGCGTGTTGAGGAGGAAGAACATCTTCTCTATGAGCGGATAGAGGTGCGAATCCAAGGCAGCAGGAGACCCTGTGACCCCCACATTAGGGGAGGCCTTAAACATGTGATACTTTCTAGAGTTGCCTAGTTTTTGGAAGTGGACACCATTATGGCTTTCTCGGACTCCATTGTGGGCTCCGTTCTGGTCCAGATTGGATGCAGATTTACGCTCAGAAATGCGATGTGTGATGCTGTAGAGTGGTTTCCTGTATGAAGAGATGGGAATCTGCTCCAGTGGAGATAATCTGTGGCTGTGAGAACATGACCTGCTTCCATTATCTGAACTGTTGTCAAGGAGATGTTCTTCTGCCTGGAAGGTAAGTGTGACATGTTGCTTTTAATAGTTTTTACCAAAAGTTAAGTCAAGCCAGATGTAGATAACAGGTATTTAGCAAATTATATCCCAAATGCAATGTTTAACCAGTAGAAGAATCAATGTTGTGATTGTAACAAATGTTCCTTTTCATTACAGGCATTACAGGCAATCTTACCTGTGTTGTCACCTTGACCCTCTTCCCGCTAGTGGGCCATTCCACCTCAGGGCCTGTGTCTGTTGCTGATCGTTTTGTAATGCGCTTAAAGAAGCTCTGCATCTTTCCCTCTGTGTTTTTAATAACATCCTCTGCATCTTTCTCAACTTTAACTTCTGGAGAAAAATCCAATTGTTCATAAACATTCAAGAATGCTGACAGACATCATCTCACAACTCTGTACAACTTTAATGAGGCAGAACCCGTTGGTCTGACTTACATCTGGTATAAAAATCAGTCTCAGTTGATCACAAATGATCAGCTGAGATAATTACAACTGGCAGTAACATGCATCTCCTGTGACCATTTACATTTTTATCTTTTTTGATCTTTTATCTTTTTATTATTTACAAATGCAGTGTTTTGACAAGAATTCAAGCAGTTATTTTTGTTGGCGAACCTCTATAAACTGGTTTGTGTGTGAAGTGTTACACTTAAAGTGTTTAGTGACCTTTGATACTACATATTGATATCAGGCATACTGAACATGTTCCTTGAGGTGTTGTGAATATGTACATACTGTATGCTCGTTTCATGCTTTTTCACTGTTGTTGGCATGAAATGGCAATTGTTATCATCATATCTAGGCTACTTATCGAGTGAAATAGCTTCTCAAACAAGAAAAATGTAGGGCGGTGCATGATTATGGCATGCACAGATGAATAATTTATAATAAACACTGTAACATTCCATAAAATAAGAATGGTTGATTTCATGGTGACTTTAAAGTCGCATGTAACCAGCAAGTTTAGAATGCTTGTTTTAAGGCAGTGGTTGAATAATTTTTGTAAATGTAAATGCAGAGGTAAGCATTTACACTGCAAATGCAATGTCATGCCTTTTTGACAACATCTGATGTTCTAACTCTCTTAAATGTTATTGTGCTTAGTGCTGGTGTCCATTTCAGGTGATCCAGTCACCAGTGATCCTACAAGCAAGTTCAATACAACATCTCCATTTGATCCTAAGGTGAGTCAATTCATTTCACGGGATAGTTTGATTTGGACTGTGTTAATTTTGATGTGATGCATGTTGCTATACAGAGATATTGTGATGTTTAATTTAAGTTCACTAAAGGCAAAGAAAGATGAGAATGATTTTAGTGTGAATCGTTATTTACATACTTTTATCAGGCACTTGTCCGTCTGCATTAACCATGCACACAGAAGAGCTCATGTCCTGGGAAGAGACACACAAGACCCATGACTGATTACTGATATTATCTGATAGTCACACGTCTAATCTGACCACATACATTTCTTATGCACTTCTCCCTTACACTTGTCAGTCAATATCGGACTGCTAAATTGACTAAATCTTTATGTATAATCATTCGTTTTAAAAAGAGGAAGCACTTGGCCTGCTGAAACACAGTGAAGTCAGTATTACAAATGACTGGTCACAAATGTCATGGCAAGCGTGTGAAGATTATGATGCGCGTAAAACTTTATTCTCAGAGTGAATTCTCTCTAAGGTGAAGCTCTGTGAGATTGTTTTTCTATTTGTTTTTCATGTCTTGCACCGTGAAGCCTCGCCAGAGCACCAGAGAGGCGCTGCTTCACCGTACCGACCCCCGTCCACCGGCTCCACTTCCTCATTCTTCCAGTGGAAACCCCACGGATCGCTACAACCGTTGAGACAGACTGACAAGCGGCTCCCTACTGCGTTCCATCTGTGGACTGCATATGTCTTAAGAAAATAACGTACTCTTTAGGTTTTTTTTGCTGTAATACGGAGTGCTGCCCTTCTCTCGTGTTTCCCCTCCCTGCCTCCCCCGTGCGCAACTCTCCCTCTTGCGTGACACGGCAAGAAAACATCCACCGATGAGTTTTCGCTCCGTCTCCCGCAACACGGCGCGCATAAACTCAAACTCACCTTTTCGACTCCGGGCAGCCGTGTGCAGGTTAGGAGGCATTAGCCATGGTCACGTTTTTAAATCCAGTGGATTTGTCCACGGGTAACTTGTCCGTGTTTTTCTCCGCTGCTTTTTCCCTTCTCTCTAGTCAGTGCCCTCTCGCGTGACGTGACGGTACTGTGTCATTTCCGCACGGCTGTGGGATTTCACGGCTCACGTGAATCCCTGAGCTGCTGTGCCGTGGCAGTGAAACGCGCGGAGTGCGCGCTGTGGCGTGGGACTTCTCGTGACACACTAGTCATTTCAAGCGGCCCCTCGAGTCTCGCGCCTGAGTTCCACGAGGGTAACATCACCCGCGTCATAGACGCTCGTGACCATACAAACCTACATCACAGTGTTCAGTTGAATTCGTTTTAGAAAACTTGTAATAACCATATACGTGTATGTATATAATAGATATATATATATATATATACATCCGTTTTTTAGTGTAGTCTGTTGTTTTATTCTAAAACGATTGATTTGATGGTGGTACGGTTAAATAAATGACTTTCAGCTAATTCTGAGTAATGAGATTGGAAATGTAAGCAACACCAAGAAAACCAAACGATAGGCTACCACGAATTGTTTGGATGTACTTTGTTCTCACAGGTTTTGCATTTAATAATATTTGGTTTAAAAAAATATTCATTTACTAAGTCTTCGTGTATTAGTGACTCGACTCGAAGTATTGTATTTTTGATTAGATTTTTTGACTTTCTTTATGAAACCAATATGCTGCCCAAAAGAACAATTTATCTGCAACATTTAAGACCAAAATGTATCATTCTCATTATCAAATTGTAGATTTCAAAATGTTGTTTTAAAATTAAATGAAAAAGTGATAAAGTAGTAGTGCATTTTGCATACTAATCGCCAAAGCATTATAATTAGCCTAAATGCATGGTTCTGTATAGTTTCCCACCAGCTGAAATAGTAACCCGGTTAAAGGTTGGCACTTTTTTAAGAAAACCTATGCAAGTTGTTTGAGTAATATAGCCTACGTGTGCGCACTTTTAAATGATGTAGGTCTAAACTGCTTTCTGTACTCTTTTACATATAATCATGTTATATAGAAAAGCCATTATTAACTTTATCAGCACATAAATAGGCTAAACTTCATATTCTTGTCTATGATAGTTACAACTAGCCAACAACATATTAATATAATTTAACTAACTGCAACAATGTCAGCGCTTTTATGTTGTTTACTGCCAGTTTACCAATGAACTGCCGTCTAGTGGATATGACAAGTTCTGCAGGGCAAAGCTGCGTTACTGTATTGTGAAATGTTTTGCTGTCAAATAAATAATCTGTAATTGTATTTAAATGTATATATCGTCATTATTTTATTAACACATTTTTGTTATTTTTATTAACAGTATATATATTTTTTTATTATTATTTGAGGCAAATCACGCCAATAAAGTAATTTGAAATTGAAAAATAAAACAAATTCATATTTATATAAACAACAAGGAGATCTAAATAGATCTAATTCACGATCTATTTATGGGAGACGAACATTGTCTGTTACAAACCCAAACCACAAAACAACATACTGCAGCATCTTGCACTAAAGCAAATAGGTGAAATAAGTCCACTGTTGCCCTCCTTCTCGCACGCAAACGCACACCTCTGAAACTGTTCTCAGACACTCATCAGCGGCACCCGAGGTGGCCAATGTCCCGTAACGCGCATTAGTAATGTCTGCATTAGTGATGTCTGCATTATGTCACGGAGCCGTGGCTCTTTGAGGTGTGGGTGTGATGAGGCGCCGGTCATTATTCAGGTAATGTGGGCTGTTTGATCCATCACGCGCTCATGCGATGACGCTCGCGCCGCTGTTCTATGGGACGCGCGCGCAGTGAACGGGGAGTCTCGCGCTGCTCGTTAAAGACTAATTTCAACATGCGCTCATCTCATTTTTTTATCTCATGAGAAAAAAAAGAATTGCATCCGTCAAATCGAGAGAGGATATATATTTTAGTGCATTTGTGCCAACAAAAAAAAAACAAACCCGCGTACTAAAGACATTTCAAACGCCTCCCTACTTCAAAAGTCTCTTTCATGTATTCTGTCCTCCAAGCTAAAACTCTAATTACAATCATAATTGTTTTAATAATAAGCTGTTGGATAAACACGCAAGGAAAATACAATCAAACTGATAGACATAAGTCAACTGCTGTGCAATTAATTGTTTTGCTTTTCATATCAGCTAAAAATGCTATAAAAATGCTTTGAGTCTATAAGTACACGTGACAAAATGCCTGTCACATGCAAAACAAGAGCGCTTCCTATTAGCCTAATTTTATTATACAAAGACCCAAAACACCGATATTAAAATTTTAGTTTCAATGCACGGAGACCAATAGGTGACTGATCTCGGACCAGCCCCCTCCTGTCCTAAAATAACTCACACAGACCCAAACATAAAGGAGGCGGAGAGTCGCCTGTCTGCACGGAATAAATGAGTGTTGTAATAGCTTTGAGCTTTGCTGAAGTGGAGCTGCTATCAAACACACTGTCTCGCTTGCTCTACCTGTGCGAATCCAGCCACAATCATCAGGAGATCGGATTGCCACGAACAGCCAAACCGCAAAAATCATTTCCATGCGCAAAAACAGAGACAGGATCAGGTTACCAGGGTGATGACACTGAAGGCCATAAACTCACACTCCAAGTCTGTGTGTACTGTACTTTCCATAGGCCGCCGTCTCACCCCATAACCCACACACACAAAAACTTTTTTTTAATGAATGTCCATAATACAAACTATAGGCTAGTAATACATTTTCTATATAAATAAATAAATGCATAGACTTAAAAAGTAAACACTGGCGTTATCAAAACTGCCTGTTTGAGCATTCGGACCAGTAACACTGGCTGAACCAATAGCGTGATTTTGGGGCGGGACTATCGGTTTGTGCACCAATGGCAGATGGAAAGAGTTTGGGGAAACCTGCTTGGAAACGATCATTATGCTCAGCTTTGCTAAGCCTGTGGTTTTCCCGTGGAACTGGGCTAGACTGTTACCGCGGGTTAAAAGGTTTGACATTTCATAAATTATATTTGACGGAAATACTTGTTTGAATCATTTTGTTCTCACTAGTTTATATTCTACCAATGATAAAACTGTGATATATAACTGGTAGGGAGCCTGTGTGCAGAAATGTAAAACAAGTATTTATTTATGAAAATAGGCTGTTTATATATCACTACTATACAGTGAAGTTGAAATGTGTGTGTAGTGCATAACAGCAGATTATGCGGATCTAGCAACCCTGCTAGTGGAGTACAAATTTCACCTCCTTTTTAAAAAAATTAATAATTTGAGGAATCTGAGAGGTTTCTACCAGTAAAAGAAAAAAAGGACAGCAGTGTACTGTAGATTTGGACAGTCTTGGGTTGCAACATTTTTTGGGGGGGAGGGGGGGCATATTTTCATAATACAATGGCTTATTTGGGTTTATTAGTGGTTGCCTCTCATAGAACAAACATATGATGACTTAATCGTAATTTTGTGTAACAATGTTTCTCTGTCTGTTCCCACAAACTTTTTTTTTTACCAGTCTATTTTGACATCTTAAGTAATTTGATTGCAGCATCTTTATGCCATTACAAGTTGCTTTTGATGCAACAGTAAGAGTTTTCTTAAATAATACAATTATTTACAACAAAAAAAACAGGTTTATGTTTTGGGCTTAGTTTTCCAGACTGGATCACTTATTTTGGGCTTGTCTTTCAGGCCAGGTCAATGAAAGACGGGTACAAACTTAGTACAATGATCAACTAACGAAAATTGCAAGAAAATTCAATAATACATTGATTTCTTCCAGTCTGTAAAGTGTTAGGTATGACTGATTAAATGAAGCAAACTTCCACACAACTAATTAAAAAAAAAAAAAAAAAAAAGAAGATTTTTCGAACAATCTCATTGAGGTATAGAGACCCAAAAACCCACAAAACAAAAGATCAAAAGGCCACTCATGACCTTTCATACTGTCCTTCTGCACTTAGTATGATATTTGAATCTGTAATAAAGAAGTCAGATCACAGTGACACTAATAATAAAGTCTGAACAAACTCTGATCAGGGCAAGACAGTGCAAGAGTTTGCCTCTGACAGGAGATGTTGTGTCAGGAAGAGCTGCTTGTTCTTTGTTTCCATCTTCATAGGTTTTCACGGGAAGTTTTCTCAGGTCTGCTTGAGGCCAAAATGAATTTTTCATGTATGTCCAGAGGGCTGTCCCGCTCTTACCGAGCAAGCTTAGTGTAATATTCTGCCAACATATCTGAGGCCAGAGAGAGACATGGAAGGAACTCTGAACTACTGATGTTCCTGTATGCATGTTCTTTCCTTTCTGTCCTTCAAGCAATTCAAGTGTGTGTGTGTGGCCTGGTGGCTGTCGGCGGTGACCATCACTCCCCTACGCCCCACTTCACACCCTAGTCGTCCTCCCCGTGGTCACCCGGGAAACCGCAGGCTGCCCAGGCTGGCGCCAGTCCTCTCGCTGAGCTGATCAATACTGCAGCATTTCCTGCCCATTCACTCAGGTCACACACTCACCTCATTAATTATTACTGCCAACACTGCTGCTGGAGCACCCCGGGCACCCACAACACACACACAGTCATCGGTTTTCAGACAAACATTTTGGTTAATGCCGCCCCCTATAATACCAGTGCATTACTCTATGGTCACAAATCAACTTACAATGATATCAATAATGTTTGTTTGTCTTCTTTGAAGTGGTGTATAGAAATACTGACCTCCATTAATCACAAGGAATCACAGAAATTTTAGAATGAAGAGACATATTGATTTTTTTTTTCCAAAAAGATATCTCATTTTATTTTAAAAGATAAAGCTGATTTGGTGACTAAATGCATAGAGTGTGTATGAGTCTGGTAAACTCGACTGTGTGCGACACTCATCAGTGTAGAGCAGGTCAGAACCACAAACACTCCAAAGAAAGTCCTCTTAAAACAGCACCCAAAAAAAGCATGATCAAACTCCAGGCAGGCTCAGTTTCAGCATTAATTAACTGCATCAAACTGAATTGGATTCATATTATATACATCCAGATTGAATCCACCTTCAGAACTTGGTGACCGCGCAGGCCATGTTTTCCAGTGCCGACCGAGCTTCTGATGGTGGGAAGCACTTCATGGCCTCCAAGGCCTTGTTGCCGTGGTAACTGCACAGGTCAAGCGCCTCGCTCACGCCTCTGTCCATCTTTATCAGGCCCCGGAGCTGCAGAGCACGCAAGAATGAGGAGAAATTTTAATATCACTCCATCAAACTGATGAAACTGATATAGGAAACGTAATATTCTTGTAACCAAATTTAGAGGCAAGGAACAAATATCCAGCCCATATTTGAAACAAGCAATTTCTACAGATTAACAGGATTTGCTTGCAATACAAATGACAGTAACACTTTATAAAATGGTACAATTGTAAACATTAGCTAATGTGTTTGGTATCACAAACTAACAATAAATACTTTTACAGCATTTATTAATCTTGTTTAAATGTTAATGTCTACATACAGTAATTCATTTTTAATATTTAAAAACATACAAATTAAATGAGTTAATGTAGTATGTATGAACAAATTAACTGAGCAATAGTGTTTATAAATGTACATGAATAAGTGGTGTAAAAATGTTGTTCAGTGTTAGTTCATGATCTGTAATGCTAACTAATGTTAACAAATATAATGCATTATTAAAAAGAATACACTAATATTCAAAAGTTTGGGGTCAGAAAGTTTAAAAGAACAGATTTTTTTATGATTTTGTTTTGAACAAGTTAAGTCTTCAAAGTCATGTTTGATTCATTTAATGCATCCTTATTGAAACAAAGTATTAATTTCTTTCAGAAAAATCTTATGGGCAGTAAACTTTTGAATAGTACTGTATATTATCTATATATAATTTTAAAATATATGATCAGTATGCCATAAATAACATACCAAAATACCACAATACTAAATAAACATCATATATTATTAAACATAAATAATTTTCATAAACCCAGAATATTCCACACTCTCCCTCACTTAAATGGTCTTGTAGTCCTCCACTGTCACATACAAACATGTTTTGCTGGAGGCCATTTTGCCAAATGAATTCTGGGATGTGTTGTGCTAAGAAGCCCTTGGTCTGTCTGTGTCCTGTTGAAGGAGAATCTTGTGTGATGCTGCTGTCAAACCGTCTCTCTGTCTCCTCTACAAATAAACCTGCCACTCTATCCCCTAATATCCTGTTTCTTTGGCGACCCGAGCTGCTTGTCCCCTCCTCCTCCTCCTCTTCCTGCCCCCTCCCCAACACCTCTATTTGTCTCCCCTTCTTTCTTTCTGTCTTTCTTCACCTTCTGACTTTGGAAATCAAATTTCTGAACTTGCTATCAGTTACAGAACAAACATCTCCTATCGGCTCACTGAGGGCTATAACCACCAATATTCACAGCACTGGTCGATCAATGTAGGTTTTTCAATGACCGATTCTTAAACTTTTACTTTAATATGCCTCAGATTCAAATACTTGATTACATTCTTGAACTTGCTCACAGAAATGTAGTTTTTTTATATCCTGGTGCAGACTTTCCATTTACTTCTATTGTTTTTATACCGAGTATAAAACTGTAACTGAAACTAAAATTGAAACCATTAAAAAATATTTTTTCTCATTTTTATTTAGTTTAACTTGATGTACTAAAATAATTAAAACTGAAATAAACAAAAAAAATAAGAATTATTTGGACATATATATATTAACTAATATAATATTTAGTAACTTATTTTTTTGTGTGCATTTTTAGACTTTCGTCAAGATATAATTTAGTATGTTTATTAAGTTCTTTTCCTGGGGACTGTTGGTTGTCACAATAATAGGTAATTTAAGGTTTCGCCATCTTACAAAAATATATATTTACAGTATATAAGCATGAACATCTTCAACTTTGTTTCTTTTTTATTGATCATATATTAATTAACTTCTCTTTCTGTTTGTTTGTAAACATTCACACACATGCTGGGACTCTGGGAATGATTTCATGAGTGACTCCTGGGGAATCGATTTGTGTTTCATCAGAAAGACTGTGGCCGAAATCATTGATTAGTGGTTTGACCAGGAGGATTGATTTCTCTTGAATTCAATATACAATCTCGATCTCTTATTCATTGGCCGTGAAAATAATCAACTGATTTAGTCGCTTTTACACTGAAACACATGAACACAAGTTCTCTGAATAAGAAGACACTAAAATGAGGCACTCGTTACTTGGTTTTCCCTCTCTAGTAATCAAAAAACAGGAGTCACTTACCTTTGTGTAATCAATCTGTCTAGCCATATTCTGGACCTGAAATGAAAAGAGAAAAATGTGAATCCAGAGAACATCATGCTGACACAATGAAACCTGAACCGTAATGGTGTTTTGCCACCAGTCTAGAAACTAAAATTGTATTGAATCACTTAAATTAATGATAAAATAGCTGCTAGTCTGCTCAGTTAGAATATCAAACATAATACAGTAAAACTTGCCTAACTGTCTGCTAGCTGCCTTGAGAATCACATAGCTCATATGATTTTTTTCATCACTGTAATGTGAATAAACATATTAAAATAGGAAAATATTTATGCTTCGTGGTTGTATACACTACCATTCAAAAGTTTGGGTTGGTAAAGTTTTATAATGTTTGAATCTGTGTTGAGAGGCTGTATTTATTTGATCAAAAATGCAGTAAAAACAGTCATTTCATGAAATATATAGTGTAAAATTAACATCACTCTTTTCTATTTCAATATATTGTCTTCTAATATATTTTTAAATGTCTTCTTGTTTTGGAAAAACTGTATTTTCACCTCAATTTAACGTCCTGTTTCTTAATCAATGATTAATTTAGTAAAACAAAACACCAAAAATTAGACCAACCTCAAACTTTGACAGGTAGTTTTGACAGCTAGTATATGTTGTATTTAGTGGTCAACCGATATTGGTTTTTTACAGCCAATGCCGATATCTTGGAAAGCAGGGGGGCCAAAACACTGACATAATTAAAGATCGCCATATAATTTTTTTTTTTTTTATTATGAATATTTAAGACATTTGAATCATTTGACAATGTATTAACACATATGTAACAAGAACCATACTTGTACTTTAGATGAAAATATTTTCACAAATAATAATATTTAATAAAATATCATAAAAAGGATAAACACTGTAACAACAGGGTACTACCAGCATGCTGGGAATTTGTGTTCACTGGGAATCATATTTTTCAAATAAGCAAGGATATAACACATATAAGTGGCAGCTAATTTGACATCACGAGTTTAAGTAAAGCATTCCAATTCACATGGACCGAGCGGACCGTCAAGAGGAACACCGATCGGCTGTATCACATGCACACTTCACCTAGATCTCACGCTGTATTTCGACTAAGTTTGAAGTTTTGAGAAATTAATGTTTTATATCATTCAAGATTTTGTTTAAATTAGATAATCGTTTTGCTTAAACGCTGACGTCAACGAGAAAGTGCTACATGGTTTGGCCTTTCTATCTATAATATAAAGCAAATCGTATAATACTTTCTGTATACATTAATTCCTTTGTTTAACCGTTCTATCGGATTATTAGACCGACTTCTATCCGTATTAGACAGAACTGTTAAAAACGACAGTAAACAAGAGGGAGAATGTGAGCACTGTGTGCTCAGGCGCTGCCGCTCTCAGCGCCGTCAAAATAAAAAAATCCTGCGTCGAACGCATCGGCTAAACAGAAAAACTTATCGGCCAATGCCAATATTTAAAAAATGCCAAATATCGGCCGATATATCGGTCAACCACTAGTTGTAGTGCCTATTAGTTTATGCTGATTTTTGTTTTTAATTGATTTTTGTTTTTATTTTTTTACATTTTGTAGTGAAATATGTGAGATGAGATTCACCAGGTTATTTTACAGAGAGGCTATGAATGTCACACAGCTGCAAGTGTTCAGATTTGGTTGTCTGGTACCTGTTTTAGCTGGTGCCGCCATCTCTCAGGTCCTACGATCTGTCTGTGGAAGATTACAGGAGCCGAGTCCAAACTAAACACAGCCGCTTCTGACCCACTCTTCACGAACGGCTGTAGATCAGAGTTTAGCTACAAAGACACACACATATATCCATGAATTTTGTAAAATGAGCTTTCTACACAAAGAGAAAACAGTAGAATGTAACTCAAGCAGACAGTAGGTACAGAGAAACAGCTTGTGCCTGCAATGCATGTGTGTGACTGTGCGTACACACCTTGTGTCCCAGAGCGAGGTGTTTTCCATACTGAAAAGCCAAATTCTGAGCCTCGGTACCATGTCTGGCCAGCTTCATCGCTGCTTGACAACTCTTGGCAAGCAAAGCACCATGGGACAGGAATGTTTGGTCTTCCCAGGATGCAACTGTTAGATTGCCCTCCTTCAGAATACAGAAAAACTCCATCAAATAAGCACTAATGTATTATAAATACTGGGATGTACACTACCGTTCAAAAGTGTGGGGTCAGTAACTTTTTTAAAGAAATATTTGAAACCCGCAAAGATGCAAAAAATTAATCAAAAGTGACAGTAAAAACATTTATAATGTAAATATAAATATACGCTGTTATCAAACACATAATAAATTAAGAATTTTCATAATGAGAAATTTTTCTTGAATAATGAAAATGCAGCGTTTGCCATCATAGAAAATACATACTGGTACAATATATAAAGTTATAGTATTATTTAACATTTTTAATATTTCACCCCTTTACTGTATTTCTATCAAATAAATGTGAGCATGGTGCGCATAAGACTTCTCTATAAAAAAAAAAGCTTACCTACCTCAATTTTTTGAACAGTATTGTTTAACAAGATTTGGGGAACTAGGATAGATCATAAAACAAACCTCCAAAACACGTAAGAAAACGTTTAGAAACACTGAGTTCGATTCCTAAACAAGCAGAATGTTGCAGGAAACTTTAAGGATGTCACATTAAACAAAGAGAGTAACTAAAAATGGTGTTATTGCGTTGGGGGGGGGGGGGGGTACTGAGAGGTAAGGTATGCAAACCGTCTGCTCGGAAACGTCTCCTCTAAAAAGGGTAAAAGAAACTTGAATCTCTCTCCCTCCCTTGTTGCATTTCTCTCCATCACTTTTCCTCCTCCTTTTCCCCAGACAGGAAACTTTGTCATTCATTATTTACTGTGAGCAGTTTGCAGATGTTTTAAGTCAGGCTGTGTTTCGCTCTGTTTGGAAATGTTTTGCTTGTTCAGTCTTAGCTCTGTTTTGAAAGCTTTGAATATGAAACATTAAACACTAAAAAGTTTCCTCTGGTACTCGATTTTAATTAATTTATGAGGAAAATAAAGCTTAATCTTAGCAATGACACGTATTATATCTCATAGATGGCACATGTTTATTAAAGCAATAAACCAGAGAGGTCGTGCCTTACAGTCATTTACATATGGCTTTGAGTGGTTGCTTCTATAAAACAGGTGACACAACGGGAATATAACAAAGACAATGTTTCATAAACAGTCACATTACTGTTCAAAAGTTGACTTTATGTTTTTGAAGGAAGTCTCTTATTCTCACCAACGTTGCACTGATTTGATTAAAAATACAGTAAAATATTACAAAAAATTCTTTTGTGATATATTTTAAAATTTAATTTATTCCTGTGATGCAAGCTGAATTTTCAGTAGCCATTACTACAGTCTTCAGTGTCAGACGATCCTTCAGAAATCATTCTAATAGCTGATTTGGTGCTCAAGAAACTTTTCTTATTATAGTCAATGTCGAAAACAGTTGTGCTCCTTAATATTTTTGGAAAAATCGTAAAAACAAAAAAATTCACTATTCTTTGGTGAATAGAACATTTTGGTTTCATCCGTTCTTGCTGACTAAAAATGTAAAATTAAACAATGGGGGGAAAAAAATCATATCACTATATATTTCCTATATACACATATAAACAAATATCACATACCACCACACACATACATACACACACATATATAATATACGATTATATATGGTGTGTGTATGTTGTGTGTGTGTATAATATATATCCAGTGGGGAAAAAAAGTATTTAGTCAAGCCACCAATTGTGCAAGTTCTCCCACTTAAAAAGATGAGAGGCTTGTAATTTTCATCATAGGTATACCTCAAATATGATAGACAAAATGAGAAAAAAAATCCAGATTTTTAGGATTTTTAAAGAATTTATTTGCACATTATGGTGGAAAATAAGTATTTGGTCAATAACAAAATTTCATCTCAATACTTTTTTTTTATATACCCTTTGTTGGCAATGACAGAGGTCAAACGGTTTCTGTAAGTCTTCACACACTGTTGCTGGTATATTGGCCCATTCCTCCATGCCGATCTCCTCTAGAGCAGTAATGTTTTTTGGGCTGTCGCTGGGCAACACGGATTTTCAACTTCCTCCAAAGATTTTCTATGGGGTTGAGATCTTGAGACTGGCTAGGCCACTCCAGGACCTTTAAATGCTTCTTACGAAGCCACTCCTTTCGTTGCCCGGGCCCGGTGTGTTTGGGATCATTGTCATGCTGAAAGACCCAGCCACGTTTTGTCCCCCCCCAAAAGATCTTCAATGCCCTTGCTGATGAAGGAGGTTTTCACTCAAAATCTCACGTTACATGGCCCCATTCATTCTTTCGTTACACGGATCAGTCGTCCTGGTCCCATTGCAGAAAAACAGCCCCAAAGCATGATTTTTCCACCCCCATGCTTCACAGTAGGTATGGTGTTCTTTGGATGCAACTCGGCATTCTTTCTCCTCAAGTTGAGTTTTTAACCAAAAAGTTCTATTTTGGTTTCATCTGACCATATTACATTCTCCTTCTTTGTTGTAGGTGTTTGTTTGTAACCTTGCTTGTTTGTAGGTGACCAAATACTTATTTTACCGAGGAATTTACCAATTAATTCTTTAAAAATCCTACAATGTGATTTCTGTTTTTTTTTTCCTCATTTTGTCTCTCATATTTGAGGTATACCCTATTGTGAAAATTACAGGCCTCTCTCATCTTTTTAAGTGGGAGAACTTGCACCATTGGTGGCTGACTAAATACTTTTTTGCCCCACTGTATATATATATACACACACACACATACATGCATACATACTTAGCCTATATATCATCACTCAAAGACATGAAGGTACAATATTACTGTAGAAATAACAGTTTGCTCAGATGTCACTGCAAATTTCAGTTATTCCTTTATTGTCAATATAGTTTGTTTCTCATAGAATGCCACTGGTGGTTATATGTGGCAAGTGCAGTGGGCTGAACGTCATACCTCTGCAGAACTGGAGCTCTCGTGATAGATTCCTTGCACCACATCTCCGATTGCACTGGAGATCAGCTCCACCACCTATAACAAACATGATAACATTATAATAACATTATAACACTTAGGCTATCAAAATATTTTCCACATAAATTAAGCGTTTGCGAATAAGAGTGTTGATAACGGATCAGCCCCATCTGTTCTGAAATTAGTATTTATTAGGACATGAGCTGTTTGGGAATATGGGAAGACTTTTTCCAGTCCACTCAGTCTAAAAGAGCATCTGAGGGACGGACAGATAGAATAACCAGCACTTCAGTTATTAAACAGATGGCCGGTCAAAACAGTGCCATGTCCAGAGGATACAGACCTTAATGAGGACTCTGACATCTGCACAAGCTTAATGATTCAGTTTCTCTCTTTAACACACACACAACCACAGAACTCTACTCCCAGCACAAAAAAATACTAACAACTACTGTATAGAATATCATCTGATAGTTGAGTTTTGATTGGACTGATCTTTTGAACTACAAATATGTAAATGCAAAATACACACATAAATATAGCAGGTTATATTTTATTCAATCTCATGTTGTTCCAAGCCTGTACCGTATGACTGACTGACTTCTGTGGAACACAAAACAAGTCATTTTGAAGAATTATGCTCGCTCTGAAAGAAAACAAGAAAACCAATCCTAAAGGAATCTCACATACATTTTCCTCATAGAATCTCCCCAAACATAACCGAAAACCCAACAAGACTATGATCTAAAATTTCCAATAGTAAAATATTCAGCTATTAAAATGCTGTTTTAATTAAAAGCTTATAAAATATATCTGTAAATTACTATAATCAGGGTATATATATACTATATATATATATATTTCATATACACACACACACCACACTTTGTTGTTTATATAAAAAAACTCACAAACATGTTAAAGGAATAGATAAAAACCAACATGATGAAACAATTTCCACAATCAGAGGTCAATAAAGTTGTTATTCTAAAGACAAATACTGTATAAAAACATGCACCTAGCTCTCCATAACACATTCATGGAAGTTCATGAGAGAAGTAGCAATTGTAAATGAACCATTCTTTTGATTCACATCATTTCAATTATTCAGTTAATCCAGTTCATAAATAAATCTGAATGATTTGTTATGAATCAGACTAGTCCAGACAGGTTAACAGCGGACTAAGATTATTATTGAACAACTTAAATTTTAGTTGTACGATTTCAAAAGTTATATGAAATAGTTTGATAGTGTTTTTGCATCTTTGAAAGCTTAAAAGCATCATTCCTCAAACCGTATAATTAAAAAGAGACCGTTCTATTCAGGTCACTTCTTCAAAATGACTTCTTTTGTGTTCCACTTAATTTTTGGGGTGAATTATTGCTTTAAAGTACTCTGGATCATGTAGTAACTATAGTGCTCCTGAGGGGGGGCGCTACACCGTTACATCTACTCCACAACAGTCAGCTGGACTGAGTCACCGACAGTTCCTTCTTTCATTCAATCACATGCTTTCCTATCCCTTCCATCCATTGCCTTAGCCTACATTCTCCACCTCTTTTTCACCCTTCGTCGTTCTTTTTCCTCTTTTCCAGAAAGGCCGGCCTGTTGAATCATAAGATCACAGGCAGAATCTCCAGGGAACTAGAATAGCGGAGGCCTTTCTTCCAGACACTCAGCTATTCCTCATATTTAATATTATGCTACTCCTCTCCATTCCCCAAACTTTCTCTCTCAAACTTTGTTTTTCTCACTCTTTCCTTCTCTCCTTTTCTCTCTGCCCTCTGAGTAACCAGATCTTTGAGGAAACAGTGAGGAACTTGACTCCTCTACCCAGAGCCCAGAGAAGACAGAGAGCCCCTATAGCGCAGCCAGATGTGCGGCTTCACACACTCCACACTGAGAAATTAAAGCATGCACGTACGTGTGTGTGTGTGTGTGTGTGTGTGTGTGTGTGAGAGAGAGAAAATGCATGTGTGTTTGAACTGTGTGTTTATGTACGTTTATGTATTTTGTGTGAGTTTACATATGTATGTGTGTGTGCGCGTGTGTGTGAAGTGGGGGGGCTTTTTTTGGAAAGTATCAGATAAGCTGCCCTCCCTCCGTCTCGTCTCATTCCCAAATCCAGCTGGAGTCGTGTTTCGCCGACAGGTCTGTGAGGAGAAGAAAGAGGAGACAGCCTCTCATGGATCCCTTTACCGTTTATACTAGTGTTGAGCCAGAATCCCACTCTCTCTCACTCAAACACACACACAGTCTACTAAGTCAGGATCCCACTCAAGGCCGCGATACATAATACAGATCAATCAAGGGGAAAAAGCGCTTTGCTGCAGAGAGGGAACGTCTGATTTCCACCGCTAATGCTAACTGAACCACTAATGCAATGGGGCCTCGCCCTCATTTACATAGACAGCAGCTTTAAGAGGGAGATGCGTTCGGACGGTTCTGGCTGGGTGGATATCAGTTACATCAAGGGACTATTAAAAAACTGAACACTTAAAATATATTTTTAATCACTTTTGCTAATTGTAAGTTCATCTGTGGAAGTTTGACTTCTAGCTAAAGAGTCTGATCTCTGATTGGCTGGACATCCTGTCACTCAGTCACTAGTTCAGTGGGTCAGAACAGAGTGTGTGTGGTTTTAATCATGGTTCGCTGCACAACAGGTTCAGTTTCACACAAAAAAGGATTTTTACTCACACTCTCTTCAGTATGTGTGTGTGTTCACTAAAGACGAGGGCTTAAAATGACCTTCTGTCCACAGCTGCTAATGGCAACTAAACTGAGAAAATTTATTAAGCACATATATTTTTAACCGACAATGAAACTACATTTTGCAGTATTATTTCTTTTTAATAAAAAGTATATAATTATTACTTAGCATTAGTATTATTAGTACGTATACACTACTGTTTGGGGTTGGTAAGATTTTTATTTGATCAAATACAGCAAAAACAGTAATATTATAAACATTATTAAAATTTAAAATAACTGTTTTCTATTTGCATACATGTTAGAAATGTAATTTATTCCTGTGGTTGGCAAAGCTGAATTTTCTGAAGTAATTACTCCAGTTTTCAGTGTCACGTGATCCTTCAGAAATCATTCTAATATGCTGATTTGCTGCTCAAGAAATATTTCTCAATATCAATGTTGAAAACAGCTGTGCTGCCTAATATTTTTATGGAAACTGTGATGTTTTTTTCAGCATCTTTGTTGAATAGAAAGTTCAAAAGAACAGCATTTATTTGAAATATAAATATTTGAAACATTTGAAACAAATAATGAAACCTTATAAATACCCTTACTGTCATTTTTTAATCAATTTAATGCATCCTTGCAGAATAAAAATATTAATTTATTTAAAAAAAAATTACTGCTTACTTTTGAACCGAAGTGTACGTGTCTTCATCTGTCTGTAAAACTACCCAGTCTCAAAAAACCGTTTACATTACAAGGTTCAAACCATCATTGTTACAATGTCAATTTGCATTTAAAAAAATGTGATATTTAAATCACAGATGTAGACAGAAACAGACAAAAAGGTTAAGTTTTCAAAATAATAATTTAATAAATAAAACCTTCCTTAAATCGTTAAACTAGAGTTGAGGCGGACACTGAGGCATCAAAAAAAGCACTAAACAGGTGAGAGAGAGAGAGTTTTCCACTTTCGTCCAGCAGGAGGTGCTATAAAACACGCCAATACATACTTCTAAACCCACTGAATTACACCACACCATCTACCTAAAGAAAGTCTGTATTAAACACACAGACAAAATCAGGTGCAAGACCTGACTGTAAGATGTCTGGCTGTCTGAATGCTGAGCTCCTCTTGAGCAAAAAAAACTAAAAACACATAATCTGTTCTTTATATTAGTGCCACAATCTGCTGATCGCCTAAATCCCCTGCAGTCATTTCCGTGTCCGCTCAAGCACGCATTAAAGTGAGTTTGAGTGTGCGTCCATGTGTCTGAGGCTACACAGAAGGAAAAGAGTTTGTTTTCTTCCACGGGGAGAGCTGCATTCTAGAGCCGCACTTGGTGACAGATCCTGTCAGCATACTCCTGCATAGTGCATCTGAGTGTGTCTGTGTGTGTTACAGAGACACATAGACATGAAATGTTAGGGTTTGTAGTGCAAATCCCTTTTTACTTAGTCTGTTAATATTATGATATGACAAGCAATTTCCTCTAAAACAGTGAATCCCATCTAGTGGTACGTGTAGGTGTACTTAAGTAGGTCTTGGAAAGAGTGCCATTTGTATGATGCATGGTGTTGCTGCCTATGTAGCGCGTTTCAATTCAGTAACCTATAATGGTCTACTTGATTTTGAGCCCAGCCTACGTAGCTAGAACAGAACCTATGAGTTAAAAGTAACACACTTCTGGGTTATTTGAGCAAAATCAATAGGACTCTAGGGGTGCATAACAGAAAAAAGGTTGGGAAACACTGCTCTAAAATGTCCTGATGTATCCTACCATCACTTTCTATCTGTACTGGCCATTCATAACGCTGTAAGATATTCAAAAAGACGCTCTAGTGAGATGCTGTAACCCTGAGCGGAGTAAGGCAGTGGGGCTGCTGGCCTCATGCAGTTAGACGGTGCTTTGACTGCGACTCTAATTAGAGCTGGAGGAGAACACTGACACTTAATGAGGGGTGTAGGAGACATATGCTCACACACTCGCGCACACACATATAGAGCACAAGAGAATGAGGGAGAATGCAAGTGTATGGAAATTAGCAAGAGAGGACACACACAGCGTTCAGCGTGGAGAACAAAGTCTTTGAGAAGGAAGTCAGAAGCTGGTGAAATGATTTTCTTCAGTGTTTTGCATAAAAAACAAATGTGATGGAAGTGGCTCACACCTCTAGCATGAAGAGATGCGTTTCTCTATTTAGCTATTTTTTAGTACTAAAATAGAAGTAAGCTAAATCTGACAAAACCTCTATTTGGGGATTACTGGGATGTTCTCAACTGGATAAATTATTCATAGTAATTCTGTATTCATGTATTTCTTAATTATGAAAATGCTAAATAAATAAATAAAAATAAATAAATACATTTAACAACCCTTCCCTTTTAGGATTTTCTTAATGATATTTTTGAATGTCCTTATCTTCAAATGTCTGGGGCAGTTAAGATTTTTTAGTCAAGTCAAGTCAAGTCTGCTTTATTGTCAATTCTTCCACATGTACAGTACATACACAGAGAATTGAAATTGCGTTACTCTCAGACCCTTGGTGCATACAGATAACACTAACAGTAGAACATAAATACAGATAGATACAAATTAAATATAAAATACAACTACACAAATATACAAATATATAAAGCAGCACAAGGCACATGGCAGATAGAGTGCAAACCAGTGAAGTAAATAACAGTGCAGATATAATGATTTGTAGGCAATGTTTTTGTAATGTTTTTGAAAGAAAACATGCTCAATATGTTTGCATTTATTTGATCAAATATACAATAAAAACAGAAATATTGTGAAATACTAGCACCATTAGACAGTAATGTTTTTGCAGTTTTAAATAACTGTTTTCTATTTTTATATATTTTTAAATGTAATTTATTCCTTTGATTGCAAAGCTGAAATTTCCTTCCACATGATTTTTCAGAAATCATTCTAATATGATGATTTTATGCTCAGAATATTTCTTATCATCATCTATGTAGAAAAATGTTGTGCTGCTCAACATTTTTTGGGGGATTCTTTCATGAATGGATTTATTTGAAATAGAAATATTTTTTATTATTATAAATGTTTTTACTGTCACTTTGATCAATATAATGCAATCCTGCTGAATAAAAGTATTAATTTCTTTAAAAAAAAAATCTTACTATTCTCAAACCTTTGAATGGTAGTGTGGATAGCTAGGAAAATGTGTACAGATTATTATTTGTGCACAAATTTTACAACAGCGAACTCAGAGCAAGGTTTCTTTCATTACGGAGCCTGGAGCAAGCGAAGAGCAGGCAATGGAAAAACCTGGAGACTTTTTACAGAACTCATTAAATACCTTGGTGTCATTGAGCTGGGCCAACCCCGTGCAGGCGTTCGCCAACAGGAAATCGCCACTCAGAACGGCCATCTTGTTCCCAAACTGCATGTCTTTGAGGGGGCCGTCCGAGTTCGTCCACTCCTTCAGATTAACAATCCCACGATGCACCAGGAAGGCTGTGTGAATCAGCTCTGTGATCTCAGCCAAGTTCCTCTGACTGACAAAGAGACAGAAAGAGAGAAATATTGTGATTCTGAGAGGGTATTACATCTATAAACAGTCCCAGATGCTATAGCACACTTTATATGGAAAGGGAGTGATTTTAGCCCAAATATTCTTCTGCAGAACAAATAAACCAGAGAGAGTGTCAAGTGTCCTGGTGACCATAATGCACTTCACAAAATACCAACTGCCACTGATTATCAGACGTGCCCTGCCCGATTATCACAACGCCATCACACGGACGTTATAATCAAATGTTGATTTGCAGGACCATAATCAGCTTGGACCATTGAGGTCTCAGCGATAACCACCTTCCAGACACAAGACAGAGACGTTAGCGCTGATGACCACTTATCCCTCCTTCAGAGTGAGAGATGTGGAAAGTAAAGAGGGTGAGAGAATGAAGAAAAAGCATATTTGATGAAGGGATTCTCTTCAGTTTGGCAATGTGAGAGAATCGCTGTGGCCGTTTCTGCTCACACACACTCAAGTGCTAAGTCAATGCTTGGGTAATTACAAAGCACTGCAATAATTCTTGTTGTCATTAAATGCTGTTCTTTAATGGACCATCTCCTGGGCTCAATCATCCCTATTGTGCAGTGCTCTCTTGTCCATGCAGCCACCGATCCCGGGCAGTTTCACTTCAGCTGACACTGGCGCGTTGGCTGAGTTAATACAGATCTGAGATGTTGATGTGGCTTACAATGGATGAGGATTACTGGGGAAACTCAAACAATTTAAAGAAGTGTAATTGTATGTATCTATCATCTCAGGTCAAGAGTTGTAGGGACCTACTTGTCTTTTGTTATCCTGATGAATACGAAATGTCCACTTTTTGCAAGCCTAACCAATCCTGAGGGAAGTCCCACCCAACATTTTTCTCAATGAATATCCTGTTTCGCTCAGAAATGCAACTGATTATGGAAGTAAAATGTGTAGTGAATAGCATTTTATGTTGACTATAAATGCAGGTCAAAAGTTGTCTTCTACAAAAGATTTGAGATCTCAGAGCCTGAAAAAGTCTGTAGGACTACGTTCACACGTGACACGGGTCTGTTCTTGAAAGATATTGTGAACAGCCCAAATCATATTAAATGTGACATTTTTAATTAAAATTAAAAAATTACTGAATTTAAAAATAAAGAATTAAAAAACACAGTGTGAACTGACCTAAAATGCTTTAGATGTGACATTTGTCATTTACAATTTTTAAATAAACTAGATTTAAAAATAAAAAAACTAAATGAAAAAGAATAAAAATTAAGAATTTAAAATACATGAACAGCACAAAATGCATAAAATGTGACATTTTAAGTCAGTTTTGTAAAATAATGTAAAAAATTACAACTGCAAAAATGAAATGTAATTAAAAATTAAGAAGAAATGTAAAAAAAATACAGCATGAACAGTCTGATATAATGTTTTATCATTCATAATCATTCACTATCATTGGCGTACTTCATTTCCATTAGTGTGGAAGACAATGAGACCACAGAATGCCAATAATACAATTTCTGCACTTTTCCGCCTCCTTGCCCTTGTTCTTAATTGATGTGTAATTTCACGGCAGCCTCCATGAAACATGAGGTTCATAATGATTGCCTCCATTTATTTAATTCAGATTAACATGCCAAGTTTGACTATTTTAATGCCACATTTAAAAGTTCATGTCAGTCAAAAAAAAAAAGGGGGTAACATTTAGCTGCAGTGTGAATGTGGCCAAGGTGTGCGACTGTGCGTGTGTCCTTCTCAACACCTTGTGGCTGCCAGCACTGAGTTGCTGATTTGACCACTCATTAGTAATAGTGATGATATTTGTGACTAGTGTTTTTTAATTTATAGTTTTCTGTACTGAAATTATTTTTATAGTCTTTGTCTCCTTCATCCTTGGACTGGCTGCAGTGTTTTGGCTGTGTGCAGACAGACGGAGTTGAATCGAAATCTAATTTCCCCCCAAATCTGCTGCTATGCTGTCTACATTTTTTTTTTTTTTTGAAGTCAGTGGGAGGGGCAGCACAGGGAGTATAAATAGCCTCAGAACTCAGTTGCATAGCAACCGATGCCATGGCGCAGAGGGGTTCCGCCCCCTGACACGCCTCCTTTCTCTGTCTGCTCCATTTTCTCTGCCAATTTAACCCTGAAGCGCAGTGGAGCGTGTGCCTGCAAGCTCACAGCAGATCACCTTAGAGGTCAAGATGTCAGTTGACCAAAAGCATCACTAAACCTGTCACACAGTATCTCAGCCAGATGATGTTTTGATGAAAGATCAGAGATGGTTTTGCTTCTAAACTCGTTATGATGCGAGTTCAACTCTTAACACAAGACACACACAAAACACCACAGAAACCACCTATATAACTGCCAGCACTAAATAAGACTGTTTCTTCTGTTCAGTATGCTCTATTCAGCATACGGTATGTCATGTATATTAAAAAAGAATGTATACTTTTTAGAAGTTTGGGGTTGGTAAGATTTTTTTGTGTTTTTGAAAGAAGTCTCTTATGCTCACCAAGGCTACATTTATTTGATCAAAAACACAGGAAAAATACTGTGAAATACAGAGTTCTGGCATGAAACTCTAGATGGCGCAGTCCGATAGGTCTAGCTCAATCTGACCTAATGACATCATTATCACATGGCACAGCTGATTGGTTCTCTCCTGTATCGGTAGCCAATGAGCTCGCTGCTCAACATTCAAATATATGACTAGAAGTGATGGGAAGTCCGGTTCTTTCGGACAGTTCATTTCAATGATACGGTTCAGAAAACCGGTTCATCGGTTCTTTTACGCCCTAACGTAATGATGTCATTCGCGATGACGTAATGATGTCAAGTCTATCGTCCCGGGCCGGGATGAAAATACACATTCAAATATATAAAGTCAGTAATTATAACTTCAGTCAGTTAAAACAACAATCATGATCTGAAAAGTTTACAATTAAGTTTTGCAACTAGCACCCAAATACAGGTACAAGCAGTGATGTGCAAACGAGGATGTTTTATAAGTATTGAAGATATAAAGTGAATAAATTAGTTGTCATCAGCGCAGAAACCATAATCCACTTACTATACATAATCCATTGTGATTTATTTGTTATTAAATAAACTTACGTTTCGCCAGATTGCCCTTCATTCAAGTCTTCGGTTTACCCACGCTCATAACATTAGCACAGAATCAGTTGTCAAAAAGAACCAGTTCAGTTCAGACGTGCTGTGTCAGTCATAGTCTGCACACCCTTTTAAATCGAACAATTCGTTCGCGAACCGGACATCACTAATGACTAGTGCTTGCCATAGCAGTTGCAGCTTGCTTCAGAACAGCGAAATCAACATCTAAGATAAGCGAATGCTCTTCTAATCCATATCGCTGTGTGTATTGCGTGGTCTGCCAAATTGAATTCAATAATGAGTAACCATAATCAAGTTTAAAATAAGTGTCATGTAAGCAGTTTGCATTGTATGCAGGAGCGAATATTAAGCATATTAGCAGCAGCATTTAGCATCTGTGTTTATACAGCTGGAGCAAAACGCAGTTTAGAGCATATGTAATCGCTCTGAGGACACACCGATAGTAACGGACATGAAACAGGTTAAATGAAATAAACATTCTTGTGTATGCATTTCAATGGGGGTTCGCCATATACATCGGTGATTATCCCAGTGTTCACGTTTGTTATTTCTTAGGTCGATTTTTTCATTGTGATGAGTGTGTGGTTGATTTCAGCTGCACACAGCGTCAGAAGCACACGCTTATCGCAGTCATATCAATGACAGTGTTGCGGGAGACGCTGAAGGTCACTATCTACGGATGTAACAGTTAGTTCCGAGTGAAATGCGTTATGGGTAGTGTAGTTTGGAGAAATTTGCTTGTGTGATTTGTGCTATCGTGTGTTGTGTAATTCAGAAAATGGAGAAAGAACATTTATATTCTAACGTATATCAATTTTGTTAATTAAACATTACACATAGTGCGCGTCTAATTAGAGGTAAGCCGGTCGGCGTGGTAGCCAAGGTTCAAATTGCCATAGGCCACTATTGTTAAGCCGGTCGTTGGTAGCCAAGGCTCACATAGTCATAGGCCACTAGTGTTACACCGGTCGATGTGGTAGCCAAGGCTCACATAGTCATAGGCCACTATTGTTAAGCCGGTCGGCGTGGTAGCTAAGGCTCCCTACTTGTATTGGCTTGTATTGTCCCTCCTATGTCCCCTGCTTTGTGGGGGGTTATTTCATGTATGTTTGTAATATTTGCAATGCAATATTTCTTACATGCTCACAGCAGCATGTTGTGGATGTTTTGGCAGTAGTAGGTCTCGGTACTTGCGGTCTGTAAATACATTAACATTGTCCTGTACATTACCATGCCAATCCCTCCGAGAGTTGTCATGACACAAATATATTATTTTTTACAATAACTGTTTTTCATTTAAATATATTTTCAAATGTAATTTATTCTTGTGAAGACAAAGCTGAATTTTCAACAAACATTACTCCAGTATTCAGTGTCAGTGTGTCACTCTATATCAGTTCATTCTAATATGCTGATTTGCTGCTATCAACATTGAAAACATTGTAAATAGTAATACATTTTCTTACTTTCTTTGATGCTTTCTTGAGGCTTTCTTTGATGCTCAGCCTCAAATTTCTTTGATGCTTTGATGAATCGAAAGTATAAACGAACAGAATTTATTTGAAATATAATTTTTGTAACTCTATAAATGTGTTTACTGTCAATTTTGATCAATTGAATGCAACCTTGCTGAATAAAAGAACTAATATCTAATATCTGACCCAAACTTCTGAACGGTAGTATAAGATTTCATTTTCAGTTAAACATTTGCACTCATTAAATTTGTCAATCAGTTAGATTCTGTAATGTTCATAACAAAAAATAAATAAGTACAAATAAATAAACATCAATGTCAAGTTGCAAAAAATCTGAATATTGCAAAAACAATTTGAGAAAATAGCAGCAATTCCATCTCTTTCAGGGAAATTGGTGCAATAAAAAAAATGCAATTATTCAGTCGCATGACTTGAGGCACTTCTCTGAAGCAAATCTTGTAATTTATTCATTTTTCCATCATAGTTTGTGTGCATGTCTTCTTACCGAATTAAACAATGTAACCATCTTAAGTGAGTGTATCATGCACTTTTTAGAAATTTCATTCACATGTTGGTCTTTCTACCCAGTGAAATATTAAAATTTCCTTTAAAAAAAAAAAATTCTTCCACCAGGATGCCATAATGTCTAATAATCTAAAACAAATTCAAGAGGACTTTAGGATATAACAAAGCAAACTTTTAGTGACTACAATGCTTTTTTTCAGCTTTCGGACACAGCCCAAGTCTGCTGAATGTCACACTCGAGTTTCATAGGTCCCTTAAAAGAACTGTTGAGCAATCATTCAAACAGACGTCTCTCTCAGCAAGATGCACTCATGCATGTATGCGATCACCCCCCCCCCCCCAAACCATGAGCATTTCTGTCAAAGTGAACACACACACTTACCATGCACACACAACCACACAACACAGTGTGTGTGAGAGAGAAAGTGACTCGAAGGGACATTTTACAAATGCTGCATGTCAAGGAGGAGGAGAGCAGCACAGCAATCCATCCATCACCACCATCAAACACACCTCTAACCAGGAACGAGAGAGCAAAAGGTGTCATCGGAAGAGGGAGGGAAGGGGGGAAGTTGAAAGGAAAGAGAGACGACTGACAAAGAAAGAGAAAAATACAGACAGAGAGGAAGAAAAAAAACTCTATATGTTAGAAAGAGGTATGCCTTCCTTTTGCTGAACACAAAAGGAGAAATTTAGAAAAAAATTCTGGTCTAAAGCACAATAATAGTATCACAAAAGGGGTCCAGACAATGTGTGCATCATATTTAAATTCCCCTCCAGATAACTGTTGATGGGATCACGTAGTTGAACAGTTCAGTCCAACTGTAATAATTAATTGTGAATCAGAACAACTGATTTACTAAATAAATAAATAAAAAGATTCAGAAGAATGTCAGATTCGTGAATGAATCTTCACTACTTCTCTCTTCTCTCCTAAATTTTGATCTAATTATCAGCAAACTGAACAGTTCAATCCAAATGTAAATGAATCACTCAGAATCATTCATTGTAAACCAGATAAACTGATTCATGGAAAAGATCCGATTCAGAAGAACGTCTGATTAATTCAGAAATTTGTCTGACATCATTCTCTTCTAGCTTAAATTTGGTTCTATTTGTCACACAAGACAAGCATACAACTTTAGAAAATTTGGAATATAGCGCATTATATTGAAAAGACTAGCCAGGATATTTTTCATTAATTCACTTTTTGCGTTCCACAGAAGAATTAAGTCATACAGGTGTAAAAATAATGACATTTTTGGGTAAACTATCCATTTAAATGCGTGTAATTGTTTGGGTGTGTGTATGTGTGTTTCTCCATCACTCACTTCACCCTTTTTTAACACACACACACACACACACACACCACGATGGGTCAGCCTTGAGTCTTACAAGCCTCAGGGCAACTACATCACCATCTTGTTTCCATGACACCCACCTTCCAGCTGTGGAACTATGAGGTCACTTCCTCTTTAGTGGGAAATGTGGGGTTGTAGAAGCAAGAAAATGAGGGGAAAGTGTAGCGATGAGTGCTGGTCCCTCCTCTCACTTGCTTTGACACTCTCTTTCCCCACTCGGCGAGAGAGAAAGAGTTCATTCAGACAGCTTGCGCACGCACACACACACACACACTCACTGCCAAGTACAACAGCCGCTTCTGGTAACTCCCTGGCACTGCAGCCAAAGGACTTACACACACACACACACACACCAGCCTGTTTAGAGCAAGAGTCCTTCTGAAGCGCAGCAGTGGAAGGGGTTGCAAAAGAGTGTGTGTGCTGCATGTGTCAATTTCTTGTCCTTAACTGGACATAATTTACCCTACACACACTTTCATATCCTGTTTCCGATGATCTGTCTATTACACACACGCATGCAACACAGTCACCATAGATCTTGTTTTGCAATAAACCTTGTTCTCACCGAAATCAATGCTACGCTTTAAAAACAAATGTCATGCTCTTTTTTCACTTTCGCTTATGGAAAGAGAAAACGGCTACATTTCTAATAGGCCTCAGGTGAAATTGGAACCTCATCGTCTCTGAAATACAATCTTCAGCGGCCTGTAGCTTTCAAGGTGTCCAAATGAAAAACTTCTCTAAACCTGATGCCCGGATACCGGCCAAGAATATGTTTTTTCTTTGTTTAATTTTTATTAATCTCTCTCCACCTCTCCCACCACGAACACACACAAGCAAGCACTTATATGCTGACATTGAATACTTTTGGGAAGTTGACATCTCCTGCGGTGTGATATGCTATACTCCTAAAACTGACATGCTATACTATATCTAAAACTACTGATGGCAGTCTGTAAAACAAAATAATTGGGGTATGATATTAAAACGGCTATATTAAAATACAGCTACAACTTTAAAAACCACAACTAACACATTGTGACTTGAAGATCCTTCATCAGGGTGTGGATTTGAGCAGGCAAACTTTATTTAAAGAGTTGAAGACAACTTTAACAAACAGTGTCCGCTGTAATGTAATACCTCACAAGGTTTGTTTCATAGATTACAAAGGCTTCTCCACAGAGCAGCAGAGAAGGTAACTGTATATTTTTTGATTGCTTAAACAACATTTTGCCAATTCTTTTGTAATTACCATGACTTTCCATAACCTTGAGAGACTGCATGGAATATTTGTACTTTTAAAAATGCATTTGTCACCAAACTAGACCATTTAAAATGATCTACTGAGGGCAAAATGTGTCCTGTAAAGCCTGAAAGAGTTTACTGAATCTTTTATTTTTAAAAAGTTTGCATATGTGTTTTATGTATGGGACATCAGGATTTTATGGTCCATATATTATGATATAGTGAGAATATGGAGATGATACTCAAAGAGGAAAAAAACTCTGAAACGGAGCAAAAATATGCAGTTGGTGTAGATGTGTTATTTATATGGCTAAAAAGTAAGATGAAAGTCTCATGATTTCACAGCAAAAAGACACGTTTACTACGTGGACATTTTTAGAATCAAAGGCCCTTACTTACTAAACAAGTATTAATTATTAATCAGGATGCAAATAGTAGATTGTGTGCAAGAGGTGTTTCAGCAAGAGGTGTTTCAGCAAAGTTTTGATCATGTTGATAATTTAGAGGACATAGATATAATATGTATTAAATATGATACAGTTGGCTTTACAAGGTTGCAAATGATGATCTAGTCTATGGACAGTTATGTGTAAACTAGCAATGTCTATAGATAACACAAACAGTCCTTCCCCTCTCCATATTCTTTTCTCTTGCTGTCTTTCAAACATCTTTCTGTCTGGTCTCCCTCCCTCTCTCACTTTTACTAAGCCTTTGTGTGGTAGCAATCATTTCTCACTTATGGCCAAAGTTACAAGCTGTTAGAGCCCCATGACCCTTAGAAAGAGAAAAAAAAAACAAGTAAAAAAAAATAGAGAAAGAAAAGTATCTTTACCTGGGGTAGATGCCGCTGACCATACCATCACAAATCGGGTCACTGTTACTGGGACATGGACCGGCTGCTTTTGACATTAGCAGCACAATGAGACCTCGCATTTGTAGATTATTCCGGCTGTCATACACAAATCCTCTATTTAAAAGAAAAAAAAAAGATTACATATCACATAACATACATTTTTATAATTAGCTGAATTAAATAGAAAATAAATCAGTGTTACACGATCATTTAGAAATATTTCTAATATGGTCATTTTTTTCTCAGAAAACATTTCTTATTATCAAATGATGAACAGTTATGCTGCTGAATATTTTTTTGGAAACCGTGATGCATTGTTTTTTTTCAGAATTCTTTGATGAATATAATATTCAGATGAATATTTAATGCATCATGGCTGGATAATAAGTATTAATTTCTTTAAAAAAATACATGTAAGGTTCCAGGCAACAGGCACAAATGCACATTTTCACTGAGTCATATGTGAGAACCATTAATGAGTCAGGCTTACAGTACTCTGTGCTGATGGCCATGACTCCCCATCAAACCATTCAGAGTGAGAAATAACGGTGAAGAGAAGAAATGTGATTCATCAGCTAATTAAAGAATCATAATGATCAAAAGCCGCTAGAGATTGTAGAGTTTCTCCAGGATCTGCTTCAAAACACTGAATTATAAAATAACACTTGCACTTAAAGGTGACATATCTTGAAAATCGAACTTTTCAAGGTTTTAAGTGCTATAATCAGGTCCAAGCATCTACCAACCAAGGAAACGTGAAAAAGATTAACCCAATCACTTTGATTTGGTAAGCCTTTTTCTGCAAGTGTCTTTGAGAAAACGAGCGCGTATGATTTCGCTCCCTTGGTGACGTGGCAAAAATCTCATTATAATATTACCGCCCCATAATCTGTAAAAGTTTACACCCAAGGAGCCGTCATTTTGATTTCGCAAGCGACAAACAGTGTACCAGCTCTAATGCTATAGCGAAAGTTTGAGCAAAACATGCTAAATGTTCTACCTTAGTCTGCACAGACGAGCACAGAACACTATATAGAGTCCCAGCCTCAGAGGAGACAAAAAAGCAGTGAATTTATTGATTTATTTACTGAATATTACGCTGCTGCCACACAGATCTAAAATAAACAAGCGATTTATTTCCCAGCTGTTTACCTTCACAGACATAACCGACTGTTTTTGTAACTCGTGTGTTTTTAACGTAAACTTGTGTGTGAATGAGAACTTAGTTTAGTACTCACATGCTGTGACAGATGTTTTCTGTCCGTGTGCTTCGGATGTGTGCTCTCGAAAAACAGTATATCAGGCCGTTTATTTAAACGCATATGGTTTAAAACGCATGATTTCAGCGCGATAAACATGATAATCAGAACCAAAACAGATGTTTTTAGCAGATACGAGCTGTAAAGGCGCAGGAACAGCCACTATAAAAAGTAACTATTTTTATTTATATGTTGTTCTATAAATCAAGGCCATATAACTCTTTGCAAATATCTACAACTGTCTAAAAATTTCTTCTAGAAGGTCAACATGGGTCTGGATCTGAACCTCTTGAACGATAAAAAAATACACTTAAAATAAATAGACTGGCATTGAAGGAGGGACCCAAGATGTATCTAAGGACCAGAGTATATTCACACAGTGTTTGGAATTGACAAAAGCATTTACTAGCAGGTGTGGCTCTCAAAATATCCTGTTCCTACAACAGCAGCCAGGAACAGTTTGAAAACTGTCTGTGTGAATGAGTCAATAAATTGTATCCCCATTTCTATTCTCATCGTAGCCATTAATACCACCTGTAACCATAGTGGCAGTGATAAAATACATTTTCATGGCCAAATTTAACCCGTCACTTCAGTTAACATATGAAAAGTGTGAACAGAATCATTACCCGGATTGACAGCTGTATTATGCCGTTATCTAAATGCAGCTACAGAGGGTTACATGGACTGCTGAGCAACTACCCAGAACACCCTAGCAACCGCATAGGTGTGCCCTAAAAAATACTTGGATGGAATTAATGAGGTCATAAATAGAAACACACACACACACACACAAACACTCAGAACTCCTTAGCAACCACATGGCAACACCCTAGCAAGCACTTGCAAAACAATAGCATTATAGTAGTGACTTCTGCACATGCAAGAACCACAAACCACTTACAATTCTTCACAAAATGTAAAAAAAATCTAGTTCAATAAGAGGTCATTCACACAGAACACATTTTTGCAGGGAGTGAAATTAAAAAAATTCAAGGTGTTTTTTTTAAGCTAAACTTTTAACTTGAATGTTGGTGTTTTTTTAAATGCCATTTCATGATACAACGAAAGGAGAACGCAACATTCAAAGACGCCCATCTAGAGCATGTTTACATAGAAAAACAACAAAGCAGTGCAGTGGAATACAAAAATACGCTCTGTTTGAACAGCCTCTAAAACCAAAATTTGACTAATACTGTCATCTGGCAACTTTATGAAAATAAAAGTTTCTAGTATGTGTGTGTGACTGTCGGGCCTCACCATATCCTAATTGTGTTTAAATGAAATGCACAGTGTCATATTAACGAGCCAGCATGTTGTTCCAATACAGTTTCGCCCTCTTCTCACCTCCCATCTCTCCATCTTTCACTGTCTCTCTCTCTCTCTACGGAGGAGGAAACAGACACACAAAGACACTTGCGGGCTTGTTAATCACAGTTCCACGAGGGGGTCTCAGAAGCAGAGGTCATCGCTGTTATGAGCTAGTCGGTCTTTCAACATCATGATTAATTTGCATTTGTATGACAGTTAGTGGTTGGTTCTGTGCAAAGGCGTTTAACCCCACTGACCCTTTACTCGGCTCTATTATCTGTTTAAAATATACATACAATACAAATAACTTTCTTATAATTGCCTCCTAAGGACAGAGTAGCAAAAATGACCAAAGGCCTTTTTGCTCTGAAACAAATATTCTGCATTTTGATCATTTTAGAGACACTTAATAAATATTTCAACCGACAATTCCCCCACATAAAGATGTGTTTTTTAAAGGAAAGTTATGAGAAAACAGCCGACTATCTATAATATAAAACCTAATTTTTTTGTCTTCTAAATGAGCACCCTGCAATACTATTATATTTCAAACTAAATTAAATTAAAATAACATTTATAGCAAAAATATGAAACTGTTGTAGATATACATTTTACAACAAGGTGTAATATCAAAAACAGTGACCTTAAAAGTAACATTTTTAAAATTACTATCAAAAAGAACACAGTAAGGGGCCACTCACACAGAAGTTTTAACTTTTAAAAATGCAAGACATGTCAGTGGAAAGAAAAAACCCCACAAAATTCTTTAAATTTTTTTGTACAAGATGCTGCAAAATATGCAAGACGCATACATAATCACTTCCATCTAGCGCATGTTTACATAGAAAAACAATGGAAAAGCAACACAGTAAATGCAATGTTCTGTGTGAATAGCCCCCTAAGGAATGATTTACATAAAACACATTTTTGTGTTTAAAAACATAAGATGCTGCAGTGGAATAAAAAAAAACATTACTTCAGTGCCATGTTTTTTAGAACATGCGCAATAAAATAGAAGCAATATACCACAAGCACAACGATCAAACACATTTGTCTAGTGAATGGAAAAGCGCTGCAGTGGAATACAAAAATGTGTTCTTAGTGAACGCCCCCTATTGTTCCATGACAACCTACTGTTCAGTCAGTGAACTAGTCATCTGAGCATATCAGTAAGGAAGTGAACTGTCTGAGCGTCAGAGTCATTAAATTGCACCAACTGAAAATTCCATTGGCAAATTGGAGCTTGTGCTGTATGTTTGTTTTTGTGCGCACTTAGTGAGGACGAAGTAATAGAAAGTTTAAATCCAGACTGATATTAATCTGATGTAGTGTGCAGGTCATGTGGATGTGCATATCACAAGCGTTCCAGGGATACAATCATCTCTGGTTGCCGGGCAATGAGGCACAATGCAGTTCCCATGACGACAGGGGCTGTAATCCCGTCTCCAGGCAGAGAGTCACTTGTCATGAATCACAACTGTGGTAATCGAGATGTGATGACACCCAGACACGCCCACTACCAAACAGCCCAGCAAGAGAGAGAGAGAGAGAGAGAGAGGAGAGAGAGAGAGAGAGAAGAGGTGGGCAAGACATATCAGTGACGAATGATAAGCAAAAGGAGAGGAACTGGAGACATTTAGTACAACGATTGGAATATATACGATACGGAGAGGAGGAGCTGGAAATACATAAAAGTGGCCGACAACAGGACAATCAATGAGTGTGGTTACATAGATTATTTTACATAGAATATGCTTAATAATAACCCAATACTGTGTTGGTCATATAAATGCCTTAAACTCTATTCTTATCAGGTAAGGTAAACCTAAATGGTTTAAGTGAAACCTGATCAGCACACCCGTATTACTCAGATTTCCGGTCTTTCTGGTGGCACGATTATTTATATGGACTATTACAGTATTATAAGTAGTATTTTGTGCTGTGTTGTTTGCGTTGAGGTGATGGTATATATCACAGAAGTATATACAATCATGATGTTACAGGAAGGGTTTTGAATGATGAAATAATGATAGACAATTAAACAACAAAACTGCGCAATATATGGGTTTCTGGTTTATTCCAGCCATCTCTGGCTATTTTATAAACTTAAGTGTATTTTAACAGTGCTAAGCGACATCCGTTATCAAGAGTAGGAGGGCACTTTCCTCATTCAGCGCGCAGAAGAACAAGGCATCACAAAACAGTCAATGCGGCGGAGAAATAAAACGCCCGCAAATGATTTAAATGACAACCGAAAAAAACGCAATTTCAATTGAATCTACCAGTATATAGTTTAACTTTGAAAAGTTTTTTTTTCATTTAGTTTAAGTAGTTTTTGTTATGTGCTTGGTGTATTTTATATATTTATAATTTTATTCCAATTGCTTTATTTTTTTATTTTAGTATGTAAGTTCATACAGTTATTTTAATTAGTTGCCAAGGCAATATTCAAATTTCGATTTAGGTTTTTTCACATTTATGTTTTCATCGAATATCGGCATTTATTATGTTTCTTCCAATTAACTTTAAATCATTTTTAGTTTAGTTAACAATAACAACACTACTGGTGGCTCATTCAAAGAGTGCATGTCTGTTTATGTTTATGTCTACTCTAAAACGCACTAATAGAAAAGGCAGAGAGAGAGGATCGGAAAGTAGGATTTCACGGAATTACTAACATAACTCTACATGTTTTTCCATGTATTGTTGGGTTTTTCTAATGATCTGATTTTTGATTTCTCGCACTCAATCAAGCAGTGCTCACATACACCAGGTCACATCCCAATATATGAAAGACCGTCCCCTTGACCAATCAGGTTTTTAAGATTCTCCTCTCCACCAGCCCTTATGGCTTCAGCTAGCATTTTAAACATACTGACACAAAGGCCACGTTCACACAGCAGCAGAATACGGTTGTCAGTCTTGTTTTTGAGTCCTTAATACGGTTACGTTCACATATAGTACGGTTATTTTCAGGCATGACAACCGCATTCTGTAACGAACTCACACCTGTACATTTTCAGGACTCACAACCGCATTCTCGGAACAGGACTGGACAACTATGTCTGTCACTCATACAGTGCGAGAGAAAGCCACTGTGCCGCACAAACGCGTGTTTACCGTGTGTTACGTGTTTTCGGGAACTTACAGTGACGGAGAAGTTAGCTGCGTGTCTGTCACCTGAAATTTTTAGATTCCGTCAGTTTTATCAGTTTTAGGTCCCGTGCAGTTTGCCACCGGAGTCAGTTTGTTTTTTAAGTCAAGTCAGTAAAGTTTCAGTTTGTGGAAGTGTTTTTTTTTTTTATAGATTATGTCAGTTTTTCCCGCCCTCAGTTTTGTCGTTTTCTTGTCACAAGTTTCATTCCGCTTTAGTTTTTGGGAAGACAGGTCAGTTTTGTTTTTTTTTGTCCAGGTTTTGGGTTAGGTGCCCCCCCCCCCCTCCTCAAATTATATCCGGCCTTACCCGCCCAAATTTTTGAAAGACGGCTTTTCCGTGTTAATGAAGATTTTTGTTAGAGATTTGACGACGTGATTTGGGTATGGAAAAACGAAATGATGAGGATGAAATGTGGAAAATTACTTATGTTATGGTGTGTAATGTGTGTATGTGTGAAAACTCCGGCTTCTCTTGCTCTCTTTTTTGTTGACTCTTGTGTGTCAGAATAGCCTAATACGTGTATTTTACTTAATAAGGTTTAAATTTATTTTTTATAAGGTTAAGACTCTTTCATTAGAGGGAGGAAGTGATTAAATATTAAAATTAATAGTGTTTTTTCTGAATGAGAAGTAGAGAACTTCAGTTAGTTTATCGGCATAGTGTGGTCGCATTGTCGCATCTTTGAATTGCCTTTCTTTGCAGGGTTTATGGTTTTAAGATTTTTTAAGGGATCTATTACTATCAGCCGGCTTTCTTCTTTTTCCTGTTTTTGAGCTGTCACGGACGTGAACATCAACATCATTTGCACGTGTGAAGTGAAGGGGAGGAACCACATTTATTTTAATTTAGACGAGTACTCCAACGTAAGGAAAACAAGCACAAAATGCGCAGAAGGGGCACAAAAAGAATAATAAAATAAAAAATTGCGGTTGTCAAATCCCAAAAAAATCGACCAGTGTGTTCTGTTGACCATAGATGGTGAACGGAGCCCATATAGCAAAAGTAAAAGGTTATACCTAGACGCGGGTCTCTCCTAACAGAATAAATCTGGGGTCAATCCACCATCCAGCAAACACACACACCACTCACTTCTCCCAGTCAGGGACAGGAAACTACATCTCCAAAACTATTGCACAGACAACACACACACCGATCATTAACTCACACAAACTCCCTCTACTGCAAAAGGGAAGGAGCAGGGGAAAGACGTCATGAGCATAGGGAAAAACAAGGAGAGTCTAAAGTGAAAAGGAAAAGAGAGGGGAAGGAGAGGAATGGAGGAACAAGGAGCAAGAGGGAAGTAACAGAAAGGGAGGAGCAGGGGAGAGAAAACAAAGGGAGAGTCTTGAGAAGGCAAAGAGGGAAACGCAAGCGGGAACTCAGCAGGGAGCGCAAAAGAAAGCGAGGGATAGGAGCCAGGAGAAGTGAGAAAGAAGGAACCGCAGAATATCTTCCGAGGGTATTTTATTTTTTCTGTCTTATTTTCCTCGTCTTTAAAAAAAGGGGCAGGAGGGGGGAAGTAGGACGCAGTCAGTGCGATAGTCATTGCTTAATCATAAAACGTCAAAAGGTCTTATTAATGTACAGGATGTCATTTAACAGAGTAGGGACACTATAAATAATAGTACCAGGGTAGTAAGTCAGTAGCATAGTGGTCATTCGGGAAACAAGCAGAGCGGCGGGAAGAGAAGAGTCATTAAAAACAAGTCGAAGAGGTACTGAGGAGGTAGTCTGGGTGCGATGCTGTGGGAAGTGTGTTACGAACAGTCGGTCGGGTGATTTTAGTGTGATAAGAAAAAATGCATGGAAAAAAGGGACAAAAAGAGGGGAAATGAAAAGAAGGCGTTTCTGATGAAAGAGAGCGCTAAACACAACAGATAATGAAAAAGATGTGATTAAAGAAGAAGGGAATGATTAAAGAAAGATGCTGATGGAGGTGAAAAGTGAATATTGGGGGACAAAATGTAAAGAGGGGAATGAAAAAAGACGTAAGAGTGATGGAAAAAAAGAACGAGGGGGATGGAAAATGGAAAATAAAAAAAGAGAATAACATGAAAGAAGAAATTGAAAAGAGGTGGAATTAAGAAAACGTGATGAGAGAAAGAGTGAGTTGGGGACACGGAAAAGGATGAAAAAAGAACGTAAAAAAGTAAGAGTGAAGACGTAAGAGAAGCGAGTGATGGAAAATCAGACCAAGCTTCAGCTTTAGCTTGCAAAGTGTTTATTACCCTCACAAACAAAGGAGGTATAGCAAGGATGGGTCAAAAGCTGCCTTTGTGCGCAGTAGTAGGAGTGGTCAGGAGTGAGTGACGAGAGTGAAATATAGTGAGGGTGAATGAGTGTTGACAGGAAGTTGTTGGGAAGCAAAGAGTTATTTGAACAGAGTAGTGTTGCCAGTGAAAATAACGCTGTATTTGGTGCCTGTGAAAAGTGGAAAGTGCAAATGTGAGAAAAGAGACCGTAAGTGCGCAGTGGAAAAGTACATAGCCTTATATGGTGAAACATTCAATAGGTTCGATAGAAGGCTTTCGTTCTTGAGGCTTTTTTTCAACTACACAACCACTGTTTTTGTTTTTTTGGTTAGGGAGGGGTTAGATAGGATAAGGGGATTTAGGAAAAAGGGTTTTTAGAGAATAGTTAGGAGAAAATGAAAATATGAAAAAAATGGATCACAAAACAGAGAGAAACGTTTAGACGGGAAACATGAAAACCATGCACTCAGAGGGAGTGTCTTTGGTCCCTATACGTTCCGCCGCTCGTTTCCTTTTCGCTTTTGTTTCCCCTTCTCATTTTTTTTTCCACAAATATTCACCTATGAAGCAAGTCTTGCTCATTTTGTTGCTGCAGTGTTTTGCCTATTTTCGAGGCAATTCTCCTGAATTAGGAGTAGTATCGCTAGTAGAGATGGATGCTAATGGTCTGTGCAAGCGTTTTGGCTCTCGAGTAAATAAAAACATTTTTTTTTACATTTGGATACTCCATGTCCCCTCCTTAGATGGCGATATAGAATGATAGTTACGTAGGAGTAAATGTCACCCTTTAGCATTTCTTCCTTCCGTTGACACCTGTTCGGGGTGGCTAACGTATTTACATGTGGTCAACGGAACCCATCAGTATGAGTCAACCGGGGAAGCAGGACGAATGTTAGAAAAGTACCAAGCATATCTTTGGATAGTGATATTCGCAAACATCGTTGGGTTTGTCAACCGAATAGTAGGGTTTTTTCAGTTGTGTCGTGAGGGAGAATAGAGAACATAGTAGTGATAGTATTCTAAAAAAAGCGGAAATAAATATATTGATGAAGATCATCTAGCTGCTGGCTGTTTCTTTTAAGCGCCTAGCATTTTCATTGTTATAATTATCAGACATCCTGTGATGGAAAAACATCCGGGGCGGGCCCCTAAACAAAACCAACCCGGAACAACATAAAAAAAAACAAAAAAAAAACGAAAAAAAAAAAAAAAAAAAAAAAAAAAAAAAAAATAAAGGAGAAAAAAGAAAAAAAAAAAGAAAAAGAGAAAGAAAAAGAAAAAAAAAAAAAACAGAAAAAAAAATAAAAAAAACAAAAAATAAAAAAAAAAAGAAAAAAAAAAAAAAACAAATAAAAAAAAAATAAAACCAAGAAAGAAAGAAAAAAAAAAAACAAAAAAAAAAAAAAAAAAAAGCAGAAAAAAAAAAAAAAAAAAGAAAAAACGAAAAAAAAAACAGATGAAAAAAAAAACAAAAAAAACCAAAAAAAAAAAAAAAAAAAGAACAAAGAAAAAAAAAAAAAAAAAAGAAAAAATAAAAAAAAAAAAAAAAAAAAAAAAAAAAAAAAAAAAAAAAAAAAAAAAAAAAAAAAAAAAAAAAAAAAAAAAAGAAGAAAGAAGGGGTGTTTGCGGAACCAGGGAGAAGACAAAAAAAAACGAAAATAAGAAAGACTAGAACAGGAAAAAGCGAATAACAACACGAAGAGAAAAAGAACAAAACGAAGGAGAGAAGAAACAAAAAGACAAAAAAAAGAAAATAAAAGAAAAAAAAAAAAAAGAACAGAGTAAAAAAAAAAAAAAAAAAAAAAAAATAATAAAAATGAAAAAAAAAAACGCTTGGTAAATATCAATTCAAAATGGCAGCACCCCACTAGCGACATGCTCTGATAAAAGAATATGCTGTTCTGTCCTGGGGAAAAACAGAGGGAAAAAAGAAAAGAAAAAAAGAGAGAAAAAAAGAGGAGGGGGAAAGGGAAAACAAATTGGAAAGGAAAAAAGAAAAAAATTGTTCGACCATTAAATCAACTGCAACCTGTTTGAAATGGCTGGAAATATGGATTATTGATGGTTGTGTGTAGGCAGCCTGGTGGCTGGCGTGTTAGGGCTGCGGTCCGCCTTCGGTCGGTTTTGGTGTCCCCCCCCTCTTGTGCACTTTTTCCCTGGACATTTGGGATGGGACATCACACAGATTTTTGGTCTTTTGTTAGGGTGTGCTCCCAACCCATAATTTAGTATTAATCCCAATAATTACCCGGGACAGGGTGTTTTCAAACGACAGTCAATGTGGGTGTGGTTCCGTAGGGAAGGGAAAATGTTAGTTAGGGGTTAGGTGTAAGATGAAACAATCTTTTTTATTCTTCCCTGTTGAGAAAGGTGAAATCTACGAAGCCTTCGGAAAACTAAAGACGCCGGAAGAGACGACGAAAACTCGGCCCCACCCAAAATAGCGGATGCGACGAGATAGGAAAAGAAGAAAGATGTGCGGTGGGTGTAGGGGAAAGGGGTGAGAAACAGGGTGGGGGTGGCAAAAGGTGGGAGGAAAGGGGTGGTGCGGATGTTGGGAATGCCGACAAAAAAGGCGAAACAAAGGTTTTTAATTGGTGAATATGCCCCACCCGCCAAAATTTAGTGAAACGAAAAAGTGTCGAAAAGGGTGGAATAGGTTAGAGATTTTAGAGAGAAACCAATTGTGCTCTGTTGAGTGGGGGGGGGGTACACTATAGTTTTTGTTGGGAAAATATGGGGGTTGGGGCTTGACCTTGGGGAAAATAATTAAGATAAATTTTTTATTTACGAAAATAAAAAAAATTTAAAAATTTAAACAAAAAAAAACAAAAAAAAAAAAAAGAAAAAAAAAAAAAAAAAAAAAAAAAAAAAAAAAACAAACATTAAACCTAATCAAAAAAAACAATAGTAAAAAGTTGTACGTTAATAAAATAATCAAATATTTAAATTTAAAAGCCTAAAATTTTTAACATTTATAATGCCATAGGATTTAAAATAAGTAAATATAAAAATAATAAAATATAACATTCGACAGTTACGCTCAGTACTTAGATGGACGTATGTGGGGGAAAAAAAAAGAAAAATTAGAACAGAAAAGAGTGAAGAAAAAAATAAGAAATTAATTAGATTAGAAGTAATATATATTTAGAAAGAAAAAATTAAAAAAAGGCAAGAAGAAAGAAAAAAAAAAAAAGATAAAAAAGAAAAAAAAGAGATAACATTGTAGTAGAAATTCAAGAGAATTAAAACTACATAATCTTCTGAGATACGCAAGATATGGAAATAAAAATTATAATATTATAAATTTATTTATAGGTAATATAATTAGAAAGATTATATAGCATGTAATAATATGTATTATACTATATAAATTCAATTTTTCAACAGAATAAGTTTGTTGTGTCTGGAGGGGTGTGGTGGGGTTCTGTATACAAGAGATTGATAGATAAATATCGTAGTAGTTGCTTTGTATAATTTTAGGGGTGGTTAGGGGGGTTCCCTCGCTTATAGGATGAATAGTCCATTTTGTGTATGGGTTTAGGGCGGCCATCGCGGATTTAATATGTAAAAGAATTAAAAACCACATCTGCCATAAAGGGACCCTCAGGTGAGGAACCGTAATAGGGCTTTTGTATAAGTGATGGAAGGTTGGACCTGGTGAAGGTCTTCCCTGACGTGTAACAGAAATGCTCCGCTAAGACTGACACATTACCGCAACCCCAAACTGCTCTGAACTTCGCTGAGGTCTGTGTTTTGTTTTTTTTTAAGAATGAACAGAAAGGCGAAGAGGAACGTTAGCTGGCACTGCCCGACTCGCCAGCCTGCAATTGTGCGTATAATATCTGTCCGGGCCGAGGCGGCTTAGGAGACGACGCGGAGTGTACACATCTCCTGACTCATGCAACCAACTGACGCTGCTTGGGTAGCCAGTGAAGGGTATGAATCAACAGGGGGCCCCTCCCAGGAGAAAGTTGGTGAGGATGTCATATACAGATTTAGGGGTGTGAATGAGGTTAGGATACTGACGCCGCTTGGGAGTACTGTTGTCCACGCTAGGCTGTGTTGGGAGATTGGGCGTTGGAAGGTTCCCGAACTCTCTCTCTCTCCCTCTAAAACCAAACGCACACAAACACTTTTCTGTATGTCTGTATGTCAATTTCCTCAAACTTTCTGTATGTCATTCAGTTGGACAGCACTCAGGTGGAAAAAAAGTTCAAGGGTTAGTTCACCCAGAAATCAAAATTCCGCCATTATACACCCTCATGTCTTTCCAAACCTGTATGACCATATTTTTTCTGTGTTGGAAACATAACAGAGTTTATGGTTTTCTGTCCCAACGGTCAACAAAACTGTTTGGTTACCAACAAGAATAAGGCATACAGGCATGATATAGAAGTGGAGGGTAATATTGGCTGATCCAGACAGAATTTTCAGAATTTTCATTTTTTGGCAAACTATAACTTTCAGCATGCTCAGTTTTACAAGGGATTTTCTTGTTTTTATTTTATTAGAAACAAACTTGATCCACAGTATCACAGAGTGGGCTGTCTGTCTCAAAGTTGCACAAAATCAGACTGGAACTGCAAATGGCAGCCACTGGGGGGAGACAGCTTTAATTTGGCCATTTAATTTGGCTACTTGAGTGACTTTTTAGTACTCTGCTTCCAGGGTCAATCTCCTTGGAGTAGCCTAGGGGTTAAGTGCTGTACTCAAGTGAATTCAATAACTGTCCCATTTCTAAATCACCCCCCTAACCGGTGACTTTGTTCACCAGTAGACCTAGGAGAACACAAAAGTCCTTTTTATTAACCCTTGCAAGCTCAATGAACGTGCTAGCCTGAAAAATACAATTTGTGCAAGAACTGTCATTTCAATTTCATTCTTTCACTATTCATTAACCTACAGTACTTTAGAAAAGAAGGTGCATGGGGGTGTCACCAAGATGTTCTGACTTGCAGAAAAGACACTTTTGCTCCATTAAAACAGCTTTACATGTAGGACTATAATGAGAGATTACAAGAAAACATCAACCATCCTGTTGATTTATAGAAATGACTTGACTTGTATTGCTTCTCAATTAACAAGCTGAACAGGTCGGAACTGCAGATCTCCCAGAGGTCCCTGCAGGGTGTAAATAAATGAAGCCAATAAAATCTTTTCATTTTCCTCTGAGAGCCACTTATGTTAATGACCTGCACCTTTAACCACTATATGTAGTTGTTTGTCCATATTAAACATGAATCGTGAATATTAATCAGTTTATGTCAGAACTGATTGGCTGAAGTGCAGATGATAGTATATTGGCACTAGTTGGGAAGTTAGTTAAGCAATACTATTATGCTGAAGGCTTGGTTTCATTAACATTAATTGGGTCACACGCTGGACCATTCTAAGGAGGTTACCAAGCAACATCAGTGTGACCTCATCAATATTCATGAACTAACTCTTATCCATTTAAAGTGTTCGTAAATTGGCCCCATAAATGCTAGATGTACATGTTGGTTATGGGAAGTCCAATTTATTTCCTTGAACTGGTTCATTCGAACAAAAAAAATTATTAAATGGTCGCTGACACTGGCGTGGCGTATTTACGTGCTCTAAAAACTTTCCATTTAAGTTAATCCTAATTTTTTGTGTTCCATTTGCTGTTGTTTTTTTTTTTTTTTTTTTCGTTTTTTTTTGTTTTTTTTTTTTTTTTTTTTTTTCTTATTTTTTTGTTTTTTTTGCATTCTTTTTTTTCTTTTTTGTTTTTTTGTTTTTTGTTTGGTTTTATTTTTTTTTTTTTTTTTTTTTTTTTTTTTGTTTTTTTTTTTTTTTTTTTTTTTTTCTTTTTTTGTTTTTTTTTTTTTTTTTTTGCATTTGGGGTTAGTGCATTTACAGTTAAGGCGCATTAAAATGAATATCTTACCTGAAAAAGTTTCATTTGCATGTTGATAAAACTGACAAAGACTCAATCCAAAATACAGATAACAAGTTTGGGGTGGTTTTTTTTTTTGTCTCTTGCTCACCAAGGCTGCATTTATTTGGTTAAAATGGTTAAAAATACAATTAAATAGTAGTATTGTCAGATATTATTTAAATATTATTTTAATGGAGCTTAAAACAACTGTTTTCTATTTGAATATCTGTTAAAATGTAATTTATTGCTGTGATTAAAGCTGTATTTTCAGCATTATTACTCCAGTTTTCATTGTCACATGATTCTTCAGAAATGATTTTTAATATGCTGATTTGGTGCTCAAATATTTTTTATTATTGCACGTTGCAATGAAATGCTATTTATTACAACTCTGTTTAATATGGGTGCTGATAAAACTGTCGAAATTTGTAACATGTATTTGTAATAATCGGCTTTTAAGTAGGCTAACTAAAGTTTCACCCAATCGGTCAAATCCTCGTTCACTCCAAATTAGCTCTACTCATCAGTTTGCAGTTTATTGAGTCAAAGGATTCGTGATTCGTGGCTGATTCGTGATCGATTCGTTCAGCCTATTTGTGAACAAGTTCATCAGACTCATTAAAGGGGTCATATGATGCTACTAAAAAAAGAACATTATTTTGTGTATTTATTTGGTGTAATGAAATGTGTTTGCGGTTTAAAGTAAAAAAAAAACACATTATTTTCCACATACTGTACATTATTGTTTCTCCTCTATGCCCCGCCTTTTTGAAACACGTAAATTTTTACAAAGCTCATCGGTCTGAAAAGCGAGGTGTGCTGTGATTGGCCAGCTATCCAGTGCATTGTGATTGGCCGAATACCTCAAGCGTGAGACGGAAATGTTACGCCCCTACCATACTGTTGATGCCATGTCCGGCCGGAACGACGAGACAAAAACATTAAAACCCATTACAAACGAGCCATCTGTTGCATCCAGTGGGGACATAATCACAGATTATAATCACTTATACTGTCTTTTACGCGTTGCGTTGCATTGCATCGCGCCGCGTAAACATTAAACTCTGTCTGCATTTGTGCTCAGGAGAAATGACAAACAACAAGTGCTACTCTACACTGCTCAAAACTCACATTTGAATCATCAGTGGCAAATTCTTTAAATGAAAACGTACTTACGTGAGTCAGAACTGCCGGCATTGTAGTCTAACGTTACTCTACCAGGATCAGTAAACAGTCCTCCATAAAATGTGCTGCACACATCTGGATATTTGGGTTGAAGTGTTCTGGAACAGTGTTGTAAATACAACTTAACCACTGATTTCTAGCCATGTCCTCTTTTGGAAGACCAAACAAAGTAGTTTCGAAAAACACAGCGGCCTAGTGTGAGCCGAAGCCCCGGCTTAGTGTGAGCTGAGGCCGGGCTAGAGTGAGCTGAGACGGTGGGGTCGAGAACGGCGTGCCCGGCGGATGCAACGAATGAGCGGCAACCACATGTGACGTGGACTCTGCTTTGTCCACGGTGAACATTGATGTATTCCCTCAGCGACCAGCACAGATCAGCTCTAGGCATGACGAAGTGGATATCGTCCTCTTTTGGAAGACCAAACAAAGTAGTTTCACTTTCACAACGAAGCACACAGCGTACATTGCTGCAGCGTCAACAATACTACAGTGAGAATAAAAGCTACACCTTCTTTCTTTGCGTGAACATTTGGGCGGCGTTATGCAAATCTTCCCACATAGTGAGGTAGCTATGTGGGGGCGTGTTAGAACGAGCCGTTTTAGGTAGGTGTGGCTGACTATGAACTTTTATAAAGAATATCTCTTTGGATTTGAGACTTTAGTCTTTGCAACTTTACAGATCTTCTTTATGCACCAAGAGCTTGTAACACTCCAAAGAGAAAGGAAAAACTGAAATCGCATCATATGACCCCTTTAAAAAATCCAACTCAAAAGAAGGAATTTCTACAAGAATCATACCTAACGATAGCTGCCTGGTGGCCAGAAGAAAGACATCAATGTAACACAGTACCTGGCGGTGCTGAGCAGAGGGTGTTTCGTTCCCACCAGCTTCCTTACATGCATGGCCACATTGCTGAGCTCGTCACTGAGTAAACAGCGTAAACTCATGAATGAAGTTGGATATCCAACGATCTTCTCAGCATCAGACACCACCTTAGTCCAGTTTGAGGTAGACGGGTTGAAGAAAATACCCAGATGCCTCCGTCCAATGTAAGCGAGACGTGACCTCCAAGCCATTTTAAAATCAAACAAAACTAATAGACCGGTTACGTAAATGTATGAATGTTCATTGGTACTTTCAGATAAGTTCACATCAGAGATCTGACATGCTCTTTCACTTATCTTTAGTGTCAAACCCAGCAGCCTCTGTCCTCCTCAATGTCACCTCCTTAGGCAAGAAAGCATCCTCTTCTACACAGAAGACTCCTTCGCGTCTCCTCCGCTGATCGAGCGATGGCCCTTAGTTAATGCACGTACATTGGTCCAAACCGATAGTCCGTGCTGGTTTCTGAGTGTCCAGTTCTACAACATTAAACTCTCACGTTTTGACAGCTGCACCGGGTCACCAACTTTTATGAATCAGTTTACGGCATGTCGTAAAGACTGCACGATTAACCCTTTCGTCACCAAACCCCTCTTTATCAAAACTACTAAACTATAGGAAATGTGGGGGGAACAATTATCTTTTAAATTTCATAAATACATTTCTTTTATTTCTGCTTTTTTTCCATAGTCGATTAGAACAGTATATGTATGTACTCAACACCACTTTTGTACTTTCTTGACACCCAGTCACAGTCAACATTCCCATGTTGGTATCTGCCAAATTTGGATTGTGTGACATAAATTTGCACCAAAATATTGCTAAATACTTTGATTACACTCACAGCCTTTGATAACAAAAATAAAAAGCATGGGGTTTCTCATCCCTTCTAAGGTTGATAAGCCATCCAAAACGTGTGATTATATGGCTGGTTGCATGTTATTATTTGCATTTACCATTATTTCTAGTCTGTTGTGCACGACCCTATTAGAACAGACCTGCAACCCATTTTTTGGGTTGTGACCCACCGGTTGAGAAACACTGCTCTGCATTGCATGTAGTAGTGTGATTATTCTGGATTTGTGATAATCCCCATACTGAGATCACGCCAGCCAAATGAATCCCATGGGGTAACAATGTTGATTTCAGCTGTATCAACTCTTAAAAGCCAGGAGGGATTTTCACTTAAGCACAAGAACATTAATGATGTCAAAAGTTACTTTTTACACAACTTGAATTGTGTAATTGATGTATAATGTTTTTATTTTGACACTGCAGCCTTTGTTGGAAAATTCACATTTTCGTTCAAACCTATCACAGATGGTGACACTTTTGTATGGCCACAATGTTACCACTCAGACAGAAGTTACTTTTCAGGGTTACTGTGTTTGAAGCAGAAAGGAGTTGACACTGTTTTTCATTACACATTTCATGTTGAAAACGTTTTTACGATTATCTAGTTTACTTCAACTGAACTCAACTATGGGCTTGCATGAGGTTAACATATTAAGAATTAGCCCAGTTCATTCTGTTAAACTGATGCCTTGGGACAAACTAGTACATTTGTGCTATATCCTTTTTGACTCTATTGCAGTGCATCTTTCATTACATGTCTTGAAGCTGATCAAGATTCTGGAAACACGTATACACTGTAAAAAAAAAAATAATAATACAGTAATAATTTTAACATTAAAAGATTTACTGGAAAGCTAAGGTAAAAACATGTTAATTGGTTAACAATAAGTTTTCTTATATACAGTGAAAAACTGTAATGAATCTAACGGGACATTTTGTGTAATTTTACAAGTGAAAAAAAAAACAAATCTTATTTTTAACAGTGAAAACCCATAAATTTTCTTTCTCAGAAATCCCCCTGTGACACTTCACATTTGATGGGTTTTCATTGAAATTAATGTTTATTGCATTATTTTAGTACCATGATAGTGATTTGTAATTGTCCAAATAAAATCTGTGAAATCAGAAAGCAAAAAAATTTTACTACCACATACCATTTTACAGTAAAGCAAATTATTAATATATGTAAATATATTTGATCTGTATTAACAGTGTATTTTTGGCCATTTTTGTATTTTTAACATATGTAAAATAGAATGTGATAATAAAAATACACTTAATAGATATATATATTTTTTTTTTACCTGCGATTAAGTGTATCAACATGATCATGGATTACTGTAAAAAAAAATCTGTCATTTTTACAAAATAATTTTGGCAACTATGGTTGCCAGAATAATTTTGTAAAAAAAATACAGAAAAACAGTAAACACATTTACAGCCAAAACCTGTACATTTTACAGTATTAAACTGTAATTTACAAACTTTTGAATGTAAACCAATAAATTCAACAACGCACGCTGCTTTTAAATTATGTTTTGTACCTTTAACATACTGACAACCAGCATAATAATGCAGGTGGTAAAAGAGAAAGCCACATGAAGAATCAAAGTTAAAAAATCATCACAAGTAGCTTAGAAGGTGAACAGAGTCATTCATGCAAACACAAAACACCATCATGGTAACACACATGACACTTAAATAATGCAATAAACATTAACTAAATAATAGAGATGCAACAAAGCCCAAATGTACATAACTGATAACAAAAATGTATTATTTAAACAAAATACTTTCAAATGTGGAGTGTCATGCAGGGAATTCTGGGAATATCAGTTTACAGTTTTTGACTGTAAATTATACATTGGTTTGTTTGATTTTTACTTCTAAAAACTGTACAATTAACAGCATTTTACTGTCAAATTACATGAAATGTCTAGTTAGATCTTTTACCATTTTTCCCTGTATATAGTACGGGAACTTACTGTTAACCTATGAACAGTTTTTTTTTCTGTAGCGTTTTTACAAAATTTTATAGCTAAAATTACACTTATTTTTTACAGTGTTGCTCATTACAGGGAATAAACTGGCAATTTTCTGGCAATGTTAATCACAATGCCACACCACCTCATTCTGTAGACATTCATGCTGCTGTGGGCATAGAGAGAGACTGACAGAAAGGGAAAAAAAATCAAGGGTCTCTCTGGTCTCCTCTCTCTTTGAAATGTAATAAATTCGACCTTCTATTTAAGGCTGGGTTGCATTACTTTAATCAACAACACATGACACATGAATCTCAGATTACCCACTCACCTATTTTACAGCGAACTGTCTCAGAAGTTATTTACCAAAAGTATATACAGTTACTCTGACAGATGCCCTCATCATCATAGATATAATGGCACTTCTAACAACTTTTCATTTCAGGATCGATGGAACTCTCCTCCTTCTGTTAGGACTTCCAGAGAATTTCCAGGTCATTCCACACCCACTTCATGCTGTCTCTGGATTTTTGATATCAGACTAGGCTATCTGGTGCATAAACTAGGAACCAAACCAGCCTTAGAAATTGTTTCTTGAGTAGTATTACATCTCTGATATGCCAGCCGCTCCTCTACCTTATTCTGTTCAAAACTTCATGTTTAGCATAAAGTTCTGCTCATTTGTCAACAGACACCTCCACAGGTTAAAAAAATTGATGTTTACTGCATCTACAAATCCTCCACTCAGTCTTTCTAATGGCACTGAATAAAATTATACCAACGCCTAAATAATCAACCATCTACTACATGATTCCTGCAGCTCTGCTTTTTGGGTATCCACATTCAATTCACCTGTCGTTCTTTATTTGCTGCAGTACAGTGTTTGCTCACTGCTTCATTTGTCTTTTCGATCTAATCTTTGTCATTCTTTCAATTGTTGTCACTTATGATTACTTAACAAATTAAAGCTGTAATCATCACGTAATTAAGAGGTCTGTTGTGCTCCATAAAATAACTTAATAAAACTAAAACTTCACAAGCAACATTTGTCTTTCTATAGAGGTAACCAAGACAGCAAGCTATTGTGGTATGTTTGAAAGTTCCCGTTCACCCATAGTATCTAGTTTGTGGTATAATGGTAAACCTCAGTGCATAAAGAGGAAATCCTGGGAAAAACATCACAGACAGTAAGCCAGTTACTAAAGAACATATAGAATGTTTGGCTTTTATATGTGAATTGAAACCTCATGCTTGATATGGACAACAGAATTTCTGTCATATGCCTATTTAATTAAAGAGCGGTTGTCTTAATTTAAAGAAGCATACAATTCATCCAAAGTAAAATTAAAATTGTCTGGTTATTAAACAACTGAAAGCAATCTGCACTGGAACCCCACTTGTGTGCACTTTCAAACGGGGTTTGTAATAATAATAATAATAATTAATAATACATAATACAATAATAAAGTTTTGTACTTTTTGAATTCCTGAAATGATTGTGCAGAGGCAGGATTGACACCCATTTGGCGGCTGTTGTGTGTTTCAAAAGAGAGCTGTATTTTGTATAGACTCTGCGGGTGATCCGAGTCCCATCTAAAGATAATACGAGGTGAGTTTCTGAATTAAGTTGTGGTGGGTATGTGAAACCAATAGATGATGCTACAGCAGATGAGACTGTTCACACACAACGGCATTTCAGAGAGAATATTGCATTTTCAAAGCTTCATCTGCCCCTGTGATTGTAAAACGAATGTTTATTTTTCATGAACCAGTTACGGATTCGGCATCCAGCTGTTTTACATCTACTTTTAATTCCTTTTGTAATACTTCCCTCTTGTAGAAATCCCATAAGTATCTTTTTGAAATGGAGACACACTAACATACGCATTCTCACACACACACACTTCAGAGGATACAATACACACACAATATAAACAAGCAGGGATTACAATGAGAACAGAAAAGGCTGATGTTGTTTCATGACCACACTTTTTCCACCAGGCATTTCCCAAGAGATGTAAATTCCATCCTCTAATCTTATTTGTCATTGCATATTAGAGCCTTACTTGTGTTTACAAACCATATTCCTCTGCACTTGATACACAAGGCTAAGAGCTATAGAATCGAATCGGAGTGAAAGCCAATCCACGCTGGAGAAAACACAGTTTGGCCTGTTAGAGAAACGGGCTGAAGCACCTCCTCTAGTATCAAGAGGGGTAACAGTATCCCTGCTAGAATGTAACTGTTTATCATGGACTAATGTTCAGCAGGGGCTGCCAGAGCTGTGTGTGCTAAACAATGCACTCATTCAGGCCGTCGCGCATCTGCTAGTGATCTGGGACGGGACGTCGATACGCTCTCAAGGACGACGGCCTCTGGTCTGATCCAGAGGAGTTCTTGTGCCATCCTACCCTACATGTGCCATGCTTGAGAGCCAATTAACCAGTGGGCTGGAGATGGAGAAAAGGAGAAGGATGCAAACAAAGAGTAATTTATTGAGGGTTAAACATACTAATTATTCTTTCTTACAACAAGGCACAAAAAACAGTCTATGTGACTTTCATCTCCATCTTTACAGTGCATTAACTCTTTCTGTCCAGACTTTTAGGCTCCATCTTCCTCACAGAACCTCAGGTTTGATTCACGGAGAGCAGCCTTACCTTAATACTGAAGTAAAAGAGACTTACGATGTGATTTGTTTGTTGCAGGTGCACCTCTGTGTGCACTCCAAGATGTCCCAAAAGTGGTTCTTAACCAGTAGGTTGTGACCCCAAAAGGCATGGGGTGCAGGATAGTGGTGAAAAAAGAATGTTAAATGCACATAAAAAATGAAATGAAACTCATAATAGCAAAAGAAGAAAAAAAGCTTCCCATATGTTTTGTTGTTGGTGTCAAACGTCATGTGCCAGTAAAAAAAAATTTATTATCTACAGTATATCATAATAATTTAGTCTACAGTGGTATATGATATATATAGATTCGAATATATATTATTGGGATTTACTTTGTCAATTGTCACTCAGAAATTGCTAGTTAATTTCACAAATGATTACAAAGAAATGAGACGTAACAATGATAAAACATAGTATTTTCTTGTAAAACATACTTTATACAGTGCATTTTTCTTAATGTTTTTTTAAAGTCTGATTTAAGAACTTTTTGTTCATTTACAGTATCTCATGCTGCAGTACAGATCTATGAAATGTTTTTGTGTGAGAGTGAGAGTTTGAAAATATACCCCAGACAATCTAAAGTAAGAGCTTTTTTGGGACACAATTTTAGTGGGACACCCATTAAGTTTTAGTATGACTTATATCATATAGGCATACATCTCTTTCATTTACTTGTAACACATAGTCTTTGTCACTCATTCACTCACACACACACACACACACACACACACACCTTCAGAGTGGGTTTTAATTACCTGCAGATATCGTCTCATAACACTAACACCCATTATGATATTCCACCCATTCAAATATGTTAATAAAAGGAAATTATTAGGACCCCTTGACTGTTTTATTTTCATTAATAGTCTCGTATGACAATATCAAGCACCCCCTGCGGAGTGCTGATAACACGCGCGGTGTGAACGATAACACATCAGACAACGGCACCTATTCACTCCTATCGCGCGACAACCTCCGCCACGCGTGGAGTCCTGAGTGAAAACCGATCTGTGGAAAATTGGGGAGGAAATAGCCTTCCCGGGATCAGCGTGGCCGTATAGAGTTACGGTGGAGGCCCCTCCCCCTGTCTGGCTCGCTCTTTTTTCTCAACCTCTCGGTTGGCTTTCGGAGAGGGCTCGATCCTGCTCAGGCTCAGACCGCTGAGAAACAGCAGGCAGAAGATGGCTGACTCGACCGGGCACGGTGAGCCCGCAACAGCAGCAGCAGCACCAGCAGCAGCAGCAGCATCAACTTCACTGGGGCTTCTCGCGCGCCTGCCATTCGCTGCCACTCCGCAACTCTGAACCGGCCCCGCCACGTTCCGTGCCGTGCGCCCGCGGGGTTATACCCCCAAATATTGACAGAGATTTAAAGAAAACATGGCTGAGATGGAGAAAGAGGGAAGACCTCCGGAAAACAAGAGGAGCAGAAAGCCAGCTCACCCCGTGAAGAGGGAAATTAACGCAGAGATGAAGGTAGGTTGTGCGTGCGCTCTCTCTCACTGGCGCCCATAAAGGCTTGTCATTTTTGGATGCGTTGAGCGCACCGCCGCTCCGCCCTCGGACTGAATATAGAGAACCGATTCATTCAAGCTCTGTGTGTTTGGGGTTAATAAGCTAACTTAGATTTTTTTTCTGGGTTGCAGAACAGGTCGGCATTGAGCTTAATTTACACACCTTCCAAACCACTCTAGTCTTGCTTTCCAGTGCTTGAGATGATCTGTTTTGTTTTTATTGCGTTATGGATTTTATTTAAACACATATTTATATGCGTTTCTATCCCATATGCGCGTAAAGTATAAAATGCCCACAGTCACATCACGAGATGGTTTAGAGTGAAATCCCCTTGTTGGCTCCACTGTAGTTGATGGAAAATCCAGTGCGTCAGTCTCTGCGTCAAACTGCTGCGTTACTACTACTACTAGCGCGTTACTATCACTCTGCTAAACAACACAGAAACATCAGAATAGAGTAAAACTCAATAATGAAACGGAAAGCATGTTGGAAGGGTACAGCTGTCCAGCTGTTCTCTGATGGGAAGCGCTGGTACCTCCAGATGTGCATCTGTTCAACACTGAGCGCTGTCTGCTCGTGACAAATGCACATTTAAAAAGCCTTTTCGAGGTATTTGGTGTATGCAGTAGTTTCGTTTATTCAAGAGCAAGGAGATTATTTTACTTTTTTGTTCTGTTTGAGGAAAGCCATGCGTTAGTATGTTTTGAAGGCGCACACAGGCGCTTTGTCTCCTGGTTTTGTGGTGCTCATTGTCTGAAGCCATGCAGCCTAATGTTTTGGAAACGCCGGAATTTATCTGTGCTCTTTATCAGATCAAGTTACATTTATTCTGATAGCAAAATCGTGGTTTACAGGGACGCATTTCATTATTGTTATTATTAATTTGATAACGTGTTTAGGTCACTGTAAACGCGTGTGTGGCTTTGGTGAATTTGCTCCGTTCGCTTTCTTTCGTGTCAGTGATTATTTGACGGAACCTGCGTGAGGCTCACCGGTCCGCCGGGGCTCTAAATCTGACAGATATTGATCGACCTGTAGAAGAGATACACGCGTGCGTCTCCCCAGTCGCCTTAAACACCCCGATCTTTCAGTTTGACGTAACTCACACACACACACACACACACACACACATAAGAGAGGGATGCAATGCTGCCCTTGCAGAAACGGACTTATTCTGCGGTGTGAATTATTGGGGGTTTGAGGGGCCTGAACCCTCTTAATTATTCAGTCATTATATTATGTTAGTTATTGTTAGTGATGTTTAGTGTTTTATTTACAATCATCATACTTTTTTTGTCATGAATATGGAAGTTTCATTCAGGTTAATCTGTTTGACTTCACATAGCCTTGCATTTTCATTAAAAAAAATGGACTATAGAGGTCCTCACTGTGATATCATTTCCTGTTTATGTCAAATGATAACAAAACCACTGCATGGATGCTGGTTACATCACTGATTTTGATTTGGCTGACAAATACTTTTCAAATATTATTTAATAAAACAAAACCACTTTTTAAAATAGAAATGATAATAAAAAAATGAATGAAAATTTAGTTTCAAGAATTTCAACCTTTTCATGACACCTTTTTCATTTTTGCAGTCTCCTGACCATTACACCACTTAGATGTTTTTGAACATTAAAATTCATTTTAATTTAGAAATGGAAAAATATTCATCATCATCAAAAGTTTATTATCCGTGTGAATATTACTTGCAATTGTAATCAATTTTGAGTTTTGAGGAAGTTTTTCCCTCTGTCTGCAGATTGTTTTTATCAATGAATTGACATGAAAATATATTTCTGCCTATGTAACAAGTTTACATTGTCTTTCACACTGCTGACCTTTCCTTTAATAAGGAATCAATTTTTGTACAGTCAGTTTATGACAGAAAGGGATTGGAACAAATACCTTGCTTCTCAAATGGTGTAAATCTTCCATTTGCTGAAATCATTTTTTGCTTGTTTTCCATTAAGTCATTTCCCTTCTCTTACTAAAAGTAGAACAAATAAAAGCTTGAACAATGGGTGCTATTAAAAGCATTATCAAATATATACATGATAAGTTAAAAAGATTTGGCATTCTGTCAGCTTATGGAGAGCTTGTGGATGAAACTCAACTCAAGCTGTAATATACCCTTTTGGGTAACTAAATAGGAGATTAAAATATGGCAAGAATAAAGGTGGAGTTGTGCAGATGAAGGATGCTGGAAGAACTGTCACCTGAGTGAGGTAGGCTGCGACTTATAAAACTCATTATAAAGACTGCTTATACATAACAGCTTGTGCACTGCTCGTCTTTAATCTGTTGAATTTAGTGCCCAATTCAGCGATTTCTCAGAATACTTTTAAGTCTGTCACACAATGTTTAGTCTTTATTTTCTTCTGTAATTTACTATGCTCATCTCCAAAGGTCTGTGGTGAGGGTTGGCCTTGTTAGGGGTGTTGTATGTATACCAGTCAGGCACAAGTCTGTCATTTTATCCATAGAGTTGTCATTTTTCCACAGGGCTGTGGATGAAGCTGACCTCTGCCCTGCTTTTGACACCACATTTTAACCCACCCAACCATTTTAGGGCAAACTCTCCAGACAGCATCCAGCAGCAATTCACCTTAGGATACATTTTTTATATAACATATTTGTATATATTCATCTTACAGACCACCTATAACATGCATGATTAACTTGAAAATTACACTTATATAAGAGATCACATTGTATTTACACATATACATATAATATTGCACACATCATTTACTGTAACAAAAAAGACAACATACTAAATACACCATAATAAAACACTGTCGCTGATCAGGTACCACCTTCTTTGGTAACAACAGCAAATTAGCTGAGCATGCTGGGTAATCGGTGGTAGGCTACTACAGTTTATTTACACAAATTTATTCTGTGGTTTATTTTTTTTGTCATTTATAGTGTACCAGCCCACTATAGTCCACCCTTAATCCAGCAGTGTACTATAGTGGACTAAGGCAGAGCATTTCACTTTGATATAAACTGATATGCTTCATCATGGGAACTTTTCAAATAATTGACAGATGATGATTATAATTGCCTCAGCTATCCTGAAGCGCACAGGTGTTTTTCACAGACAACCACCCACATCAAATCTTCTCACCCTGCAATCTCTCTGATAGGATTCCACACATTAAATGCCTCTTTCCAAAAATGAATAATGAAGAGTATTTTAAAGCAGTTATGTGATGAAGTGTGAGATTGACTGTGATCTTATACACTAATACTTGTCATATGTCAAGCCAACCGAATAATTAAATGTTCTGTTTTAGGGTCCGGTGTACTTGCACTTTTACAAGTTGTTTGAACTGAAATGTGTGTTGGCAGCGTGTGTACACAACCACCCTATAATGATAAAAATCCACCCAGTGTTTTTTTAAATCTACTTAAATCTTTACCCCTTTCTCAAATCGAGCTGATCTCAGATAATTTCCCACAATAGTATGATTGACAGTAGCATTTCAGCACAGAGTGGACTGGTGTTTTACCTTAGACCCGCCCTGAGTGAGCTGTCATCAGTCCGCCATTGTTTCACCTCTGGAGCAGATGTAGACAAGAATGACTTCTAAGCGATTGAGGTGTTCTGTTGTTGGATGTAATAATGAACATAGCAGTCATCAATTACTCCCGACATCTGAGCCGCTAAAGACACAGTGGATTACGTTTGTTTATGAACGGAATGACGATCTACATAAATGCCTTTATGTTAACGCGAATCATTCGTGATCCAGCTTCACCTACAGAAGAAGTGAGTATAAGGTTTTTTTAATAAATCTTTGCAAATCGCCTTTCCAAATAATGTGCTAATTAGCAAGTTTCGCGATGAATGCGGTCCCTCAGAGAGCGGCTCGGAAGAGAGGGGCGGGGTCAGCAGAGCTCATTAACATTTAAAGAAAAATGCTACAAAACGGCTTGCTCTGAAAAGAGCTGTTTTTTACAGGGTAAAAAAAAGGTGTTTTTTACACTACCATTGAGAAATTTTAACCAAACTATGTTACAGACTTTTCATTAAGACCCTAAAGAATCATATCAACTTGTGAAAAATGGGCATCGGATGACCCCTTTAAACGTTCAGAGTTTAACTAAAACATTTACATTTTGTTGCATGAAAGATAATTTAATAGATCATACCCTAGAATAATATTCTTTAAAAAATCCCCTATACAAGCAAAGCTGTGAAGCATTTTTGAATCCTTAATGTCAAAGCTTCCGTGAAATGAGCGAACAGTTCTTAAAAGAACCATTTAGTGTGAAGAACATTTTAATAACCTGAAGAACCTTTTGTGTAATGGGTTTCCATGGATATTAAAGGTTCTTCCAGGAACCACAAATGCCAATAATTAACCTTTATTTTTAAGAGTGCATCATTCAAAATAGTGGTTCATTAATATTGATCTTTCAAAAATTAGTTCTTAAATTATTGCTTTTAGTTTCCCTAATCCTGGATATGCGGTTGCATCCATACAACAACATCCCATACATCTTCACCAGACACATGCAGGTGCCCTAGATACCCCATGCAGATACTCCATACAGTTAGACCGCAGAGACACCGCCACAGCTGAGGGCGGTGGTCCCATGCATATGCAAACGGTGCAGATGAACAATGTGCGTGTGTCACGCCCCATGTAACATGAAAAACAGGAAACAGCAAAGCCATGGAGACAAAACAAAACTTTTCCCCAAACATTTGCGTCAACAGACACAGATCAAGTTCTGTGGAATCAAAGCTAAATTTGATATGTGGTATAACGTAACCAGAGGAGGGTTTAGAGCAAGGGTCTGTTCGAGGGGTCTGAGATACATGCACGAACAGGTGTGGGTAAAAGGGGGAAAATCACAGCGAGGTTGAATACTTCCATCCCAGCTGTATTATCAAATGTGTCTGCATAGCTTTCACTCATTTTTTCATTTTTAAACTGAGTTCATGCTTTCTGCTGTGAGCTCTACACTCTCAGAAAAAAAAGGTACAAAACTGTCACTGGTACCCTTTCAAAAGGTACTAATATGTACCATTTAGGGGTTAATAAATTATCTTTTGTACCTTAGGATTTTCCGCCCCAGTGTAGCTGTGTACATTTTCCCTGAAAGTGATATATATATATATTATATATATATAAGATATATATATTATTATATATAGATACTATACGGTATATAATATAAGAAGTCCAAGTTGCTTGTTCTTTAAAGGTGAAAGAAAAGTCTTCACTCTTTTTTCTCACAGTCACTTCCTGTTTGAGGGTCGGTACCTATGTAAATAACTCCCGATATGCACAAACAAAGCATACTGTAACACATAAAGAGCGTGTGTGTATAAATATAATCTGCGTTTTACTCTGCACTTCTCTCTTATTGCCTCAGTGAGAACTTGAGACCTGAGCATTATGAATTTCTCCCTCTCACGTATCAGATTTCCACCAACACACACACACACACACCCTGCCTATGAGGAGTCCCTCGCTTTGGTGCTGTTTAAAGCAATTCTTTGTTTAATTTTTCTCTTGCTTACAAGAAATGAGACAAAAGAAAAATGGCAAAAGGAAAGCACCAGAGAGATACGGTAGATTGTACACAATGTGGCCTTGTGGAGGATTATTCCTCTGAGAGAGATACACAGAAGAGACGTCTGACAGTGTTGCCTTCATCTCTGTCTGCTTTCATGTGTAGCATGGTAAAATAAGCCCCGTGCTGGTGATTGCCCCGACGGAGAGGGGGATGAGAGAGAGGGAGAGGAGAAAGGAATGTATACAGCAATAGGCAGCCTAAGCTGTAAAAACTGAAAGCTGAGAATGCAGGCCGGATCGGATATCAAGGAAGGTAGATGGAAATGAAAGCAGAGCATAGTGGTGGTGGGGGGGGGAAAGAAAGAGAGAGAGAGTATGGAGAGAGAAAAAGAAAGTGATATTCAGTATGAGAGAGGGAGAAGAGAAAAAAGCAAGAAGGGAATGGAAAAGTGTGGGTTGGGAGGAGAGGAAAGAGAGAGAGAGAGAGAGAGAGAGAGAGAGAGAGAGAGAGAGAGGGAAAGAGAGGTTGGTCAGAAGGAAAGTTGGTGAAGGGAAGAGGGAATTTTATCATGGTGTACAGTGACCTACTCTTGTTACTGCGCGCAGGGTGTCCGATTCCCACCGCCGTCACAATCACGGCAAACAGAGAGGGAAGGCGGCAGAGAGGGAATGAGATTTGCTGCCTCATATCTTGTAACATTTCTCGCTGATGTTCCAGTCTACCATGAAAATCATTCTCTCCAAACATTTCCGATTTCATTTAGCCTCTACAAGAGAGGAAGCACAGTACTGTTCTCTCTCTATCAATTTTTTTTCATAGTGATTTTTTGGTTTTATCAGAGGATGTGTATATCGGGCGGCCTTCAGAGGGGAGGAGTGCAGGGAATTTCATATTGCAATTATGTGTATGGAGTAACATTTAGTGCAGAACTCAGAGCATTTGACAGAACTCAAGCTGATCGGCAGCACTTATTAAAGACTAACACACAGCAGTCATGCACATCATGTTTTAAATTGTCGGTTTTCCTCGGTGCTTTGTAACGGTGTTTTCTAAACTTGTTTTGTAATGGTTACGTGTGCATGCATTTGTGCATAAAACAAAAAACACTTAAAACATTCATTATAGATTTAAAGGGTAGATTAGCTTTAATTTATTTTATTTCACTTTAAAAGCTTTGCTCTATTTTTAATAGTGTTTAAATTGGAGATGCACAAACTAGGGCCTGCGGGCTAAATTTGGCCCGTGATGATGACCTTTGAATTGACCTGCCATGCCATTATGACTAGAGGAAGGAAAAAATAGGGAGAAAAACATTAAGCATATCTTCATTTAACTATAATTAAAAAATATTTTTGAAATATAAACAACAATATAAACTAATTTGTAAAAATTAGAGTGTTATTTCTATATTTTAATTAACTCGTACAAAATATTGCTATAATCAATATTGAATTTCAGAATCAACTCAATCAATTTTTGGCCCTTTGTATTTAAAAGTATGAGCACTGGGCACCCTGTTTTTATGAGAATATTTTTTAAAACTCCATTTCTATAATAAATGTATAAAATTTGTTAATATCAATTTTTATTTTTTAATAATAAAAAATCACTGTCCCCAAGCCAAATGTGGCCTCACCTTTGACCCTGTGATGAATATGTGTGACCCCTTGTTAACACTGTAAGACAGATGAGCCCTCTTGAACTGTTGGTCCCCTCTAAACTCAGCTCAGCTGGTGTCCCCAGACAATCAGAACTCTAGAAGTGCCCAAAACACTTTAGAGCAAAGCTCAGGTGATTCTAGATTGATCCGTGCTGTGCTGATACAGTCTAGTAGGGTTTCCTGTGGACAGGTTGTGATTACTGCATTGTGACTGACCTTGTGAACTCAATCCTGAAACAGATGCCTCACCTTACAGACCAGAGGCAGGACAGACACCTGGTGGCCGTACAGCAGAAGTGCAGGGAAGGAGTGGAGAAGGGCTGTTCATCAGTTTGTGCTGGAAATGTACATGAGTGCTTTTAAATATGCTGTACAACGATCCAATTATGAATCATTATATTCCATTATACCATATAACATTACATTAGAGTGAATCCCTCATTTAGCCTGTTTTTTTAGATTACATGTCTATGTTTATTAATGTAGTACTGTATTGTACACTGGAGAGTAAAGTTGTTAAAGAGTAAAGTTGAACGTTTACTATAGTAAATGTTAAGGCCCATACAAACCACATTAACCAAGTATGTATACATCCGAAAACACATAATAATAATAGTATGCTGCTTGACAGTTAATGCGATTGACTGACAGTTTCTATGTTTGATTGACAGTGTTGACTCGTGTCTCATCAGGTCCCGTCCAATCGGCCCCTCCCAGGGGTGGGGCAGGCAGGCAATCTTCATGGCAACTCGCCCTACTTGATGGTGAGAGCCTCCCTCAGACTGACTAAAACAGAAAAAGTGACAAAAATAAATTCATATATAGAAATATATATCTGAATATTCAGATGCTCCCTTATGTATTAGAGATGAATGTGGGAAAAATAATAAATTTAATGTTTATATATATATTTTTTACAATTAATTTAACTTTTTTAATTTGAATTTATATATTCAATATTATTATAATATGAATTAGATTTTTTCGATAAATTAAAACAACGCCCTGTGCTCTGCATAGAAGCAAGGTTGATCATTAAGCAACATTTACAACGTCACCATTATACATGCTCTTTTTAGATGTTTTAACAAGAGTCAGCAGGCAAAATGGGTATTCAAATCTTATAAATTCATAGTATGACCCACACTTTTTTGTCTAGAAGTTTGAAGCTTCATGGATTCTGCTCTGATTTGTTAATAATGCTTCTTCCTCTTCTGTTCTCCGGTTGTCTGGTTTAGTGTTGTTTGTGAAATGTTTGTTTGATTCCCTGGTCAGTCTATAGTCTCTCCAGATTTCATTCTTAGGATATGGAGCTGAAACTTTTGAAGCTATTTTCAGTCAAATTTGGTCTATCGATGAGCTAGTGGATTTCTTAGATGAAACTACTTTTGGCCTTGGTTCACAGTAGCCATAAAATAAGATTACCTGTGGAGATTTTGTTTATCCGCATTGCAAAATCTGCCACTCAGAGGTTTTTACAATTACTGTCTCTGCACCTCTCAAACAGACTGTAATTATTCACTCTTTCAGATTCCCTCTGTGTTTGTGTAGGCATTTTCAGTAAGAATGCATTATGAAATGAGTAGTAGAATTTTTCTACTAGTAGAGTTTTTAATAGAATTAACCTATGATACGTGAGCATTGTCTGCAGTAACATAAATTAGTTGATTCTTACAGACAAAAAATAACTTCCAAAAAATAAAATTGCATTTTAAATTGTTCTCTCTTTTTCTCTCTCTGTAGAGTTTTGCTGAAAACACCATGAATGAGTTGCTTGGATGGTACGGATATGACAAAGTGGAGTTACGAGACTCAGATGACATAGAGATCCGCAACTACCCTGATAGAGAAATGCGGCAACACATCTCTGTCCTGAAAGGTGAGACCTGACACATACACAGAACTTTATCTTTGGAAGAAAGGTAAAATAAGATTGACACACAGCATATAGATGGTCTCAAAACCTAACACAGATGGTTGAAAAAAAAACACAAAAGTCCACTACCGTTAGGGGTCAGTAAGATTTGTTTTCTTTTTTGGAAAGAAATTAATACTTTTATTCAGCAAGAACACATTAAATTGATCAAAAGTGACAGTAAAGACATTTATAATGTTATAGTTAAAATTTCCATTTAAAATAAATGCTGTTCCTTTGAACTTTCTATTCATCAAAGAATCATCAAGAAATGTATCACGGTTTCCACAAAAGTATTAAGCATCACAACAGTTTTCAACATTGATAATATTATTAAGAAATATTTCTTGAGCACCAAATCAGCATATTAGAATGAGAATTAGAATTAGAGTGGCACCAGACTGCAATAATATTTAGCAGTATTTCTGTTTTTATTGTATTTATGATGAAATAAATGCAGCTTTGGTGAGCATATCAGACTATGTTAAAAAAATAATATTAATCTTACCGACCCCAAACTTTTGAATGATAATGTAATTTTGGTTAGTTGCCCAGACAAGATTATTTGGGCACCATGGGTGACTGAACTCTGAAGATTTTAATTCAGAGGAAGTTTCAGTATCTAACTATATCTTCTGGACCCTCTGAACACTTGACACTAATATGCAGAACTTGCATACATTTTTTATCATATCATCCTCCCTTAATTCCTCATAGGTTCTTTGTAGCAGGTTCATTTAACAAACCTGTTTGCCATCAGAAAGAGCCTAGAGGGAAATCTGGAGCAGTAATAAGACACAAAATCCTGACAAGGACAGGAACGAAAACAAGGACTGTCAGATTTTAAATGTTGTTAAAAAGAGAATGCAGTGTTAAATTCCTGAACTTCCTCTGTCATCCCCCAAGAACACTCTGTTAAACCCACCCTCCATGCCGTCTCCTGGATGGCCTCTGTGCCAGAGCATTAGAGAGTCTTAAACTGTCAGCCATTTTTTCTGTGGCCCTGTGGGGACAGAGAAAGAGATGGCAAAACAATGAGCTGGCTAATTCCTTGCTAAGTCCATACTCCAGCCTCCATTAAAGAAAATGGTGATTTAGGCATTAGAAGGCTCCCAGCTAGCGCCACATTTCTCCAACCTACCACTCCTGCCATGTGAAGCTCTCCTTAATTACTTTCTGCCGTCAGACAAATCCACAGCCACAGATTACAATATATCACTATTGTTAGTTGACGTTGCTGGAAGTGGAGAGATTAGGCGAAGGACAATCAGACTTAATTAACCCATTTAGCCATGATCGTCTCTAAACGAGCATGCCGTTAGAGTTACAAATGGACTTTTCTGCTATCTACCAGTAATCTGTTTGGGTGCCCTTGTTGAATCTTGTCTTATTTGCTGCAGGTGGAAATGTATATGTGTAGTATGGAAATGCTTTCTCTGGACTCTGTAAGAGCTATTTTAATCAGTTTTCTGTCATGTAACAAGTCAAAACAGTAATGTGAGGTGTGCATTTGAGAGATTGCTAGAGTCCCAGGGCTCCAGAGTTATGAATGACTCGTGAATTTAAAAATGAAACACTGATTCTGAAAATGTGTTCACTGTTCAGTTGTTTTAATATCTCCATATGCAGTAAATAAATATTGAATACGCATGCCAAATCTTTAGTCAGTATGAAATCCTGTTCACAACCTATTTTACTTCCGTAATGTGGCCTAAGTGATGTCAGCGCAAAAAGAAAATAGTTTCAGAGGAAGAGCAATTTAGTTTTATTATTGATTTGTTTTAATTAACATGGACTCCTGGGCTCCTGGTTTGTGAGACATAAACTACTCACCATTACTTCTCTCTCCTCTCTAGAGAACTCTTTGCCAAAAGCATCCACAGTGGAGAACAGCAGTGGTTCTTCTCCACATGCCAACAGCTCTAGCTCTACTCCGACATCAAGGAATGGAGTGACAACCGAGGCGTCTGTAAACCCCTCCTCCTCTAAGGAGCACGGAGGCCTGCCAATCATAGTGCCCTTAATCCCGCCCCCTCTGATCAAAGCACCAGCAGGTAAGAAACACAAGCGGCACAGTCAGTATTTGAGTATATAACTTACATGCGCACATTCAACTGAACAAAATATATGTGTATTGTATTTACTCCTGTATTCACTCCTGTATTTGCTTCATCTCTCAAGTGTCGAGATTTCACACTGTAACTTTATGAACTGTGGGTTAACTTTCTTATTTGCATGTTCATGAGACTGATAACGTTAATTTAATAATTGCTTGACTATTTGTGGAAATAGTGAAACAGTACTCATCCTCTGTCATTGTAGTTAACGCGTTTGCTGAAAGTAAATATGTGAAAATTTCTGCGACTGTAGAAAATACAAATATCAATGAATAACATTAGTCTTTATAATACCGCCTGAAACTATACCGCTGCTACTGAATTGCTAAGAGCGAGACAAAAAATAATAATATTTTTCCTGAGCTGTGATTGTGAATTTGCTGTCCGAATTAAATTTGAGATAAAAAAATTGCCATACTGTATATTGCCATTTAATAATTGAAAAAAACATGTATTGATTTGTCTGCTAGCTGAAAACAAAAACATGCAGCATGACTAGTGTATTCTGTGCACTCCAAATCATGAATAACTCTTATGAGTCTTTAAACGAATTGTTCAAAAATACTTGGGCTGCATCTGAATATGTATACTTCCCAGCTATATAATCAGTAATAAACAGTATGTGAAAACAGTAGTATGTCCGAATTCATAGTATTCATAAAAGAGTAGGCTAAAAATTACCCAAAAGACTTACTACTTTTGGCAAGATTCTGAAGTGCACATCCAGTAGGCACTTTTCTATCCCATGAGGCCACAGGAGAGGATTTGTGAATGGCAGTGAAGTGATGCAGCTAACGCTGGTAGGTTACATGACCAAAGTAATGCAAAGTAATTACTTATTCAAAAAAAAAATCTACTCAGAGAGTATGAGATTTCGGATGTAGCCAATAGCTACCGGCTTGAATTAGTCTGCCGAATCTTTCATTGATTAACCCACTAAATCTTTCAGAATGGTTACTTCAACATATCATTCACTTACAGAACTGCAAGTTATCAGGTTTGTGAAACAAGCTTTAATAATTTTAGTGTTAATGAATTTAATTAATAGTATGCAGTATTTCAACATGCTTTATATATAAAACTGTCCTTGATCATAAATGTAAATGTAATGCAGTTGAGCTTGCATTTTGACACTGAGAGTCCACTTGGGTGAGAGTGTGTGTTGTAGTGCGGCAGACCAAAATCATGGTGTCTGATGGGGCGGCACCATGGTGAGGTGCATCCCTAAACCAGTGTTCTGTGCACTATGTACAGTGTTGGGAAGGTTACTTTGGAAATGTAATAGATTCCAGATTACAAGTTACCCTATTTAAAATGTAATAAGTAGTGTAACTATTTCAGTTTCTTTGTTAAAGTAATGTAACTGATTACATTCGATTACTTTTTGATTACTTTTCTAAATTTCTAACAAATTTTTTCAACTGTTATTTATTTCCAAAGCAGGCAGGGCTGGGTAACGGACATAGTACTCAACATTGATTACTGTCAGACTCTTTATTTTAATATCATTCTGAGGTTAAATACCGATTTAAAAATCATAACAATAAATAGTTAATAGGGACAATGGTGTTTTTAAAATCAAATCTTTGCATAGCTATGACAGGAAACACTGGCATCTAACAATGCCTTGGAAAAAACAGCTAATCTTAAAAAAATAAAGCATATGCATAAACCCAAATAGGAAATAAAACAGTTATCACGTAAGCATGTGCCTTATTTTGTGTCTTAAACTCCTGAAGCATTGGTGTCAATGCAAGAGCAGTCAATGCAGTTTGAGGAAAAAACAATTAAATCTGTGTGTGCGTGAAAATATTCAGATGTAAGACCCTTTGTAATCCTTAACATTTTCATAAGTAACTGTAATTTAATTACACATTTTTTCTCAGTAACTGTAATGGGTTACAGTTACATTTATTTTGTAATGAAATTACATAATCCCGTTACATGTAACTAGTTACTCCCCAACACTGTCTATGTATGTGCGCTTGTATTTATGTGTGCGTTAATGTTTGTGATGAGGTGAGAAACAGATGGTGTAGACTCGCTAACTATTACAGCAACAGAAGCCAACTCCCCCCTCCCCATCCCCGCCCCTAGCCTGTGGCCCTCTTGAATAATTCATGAGCATGCGCATAGTGACAGAGGGCTTTTGAAGTGCAGGTATGTACTGCTTTACCACTGGATGTTCCGCAAACACACACACATTTGCAAAATCTCTCTTAAATTCAGGATTCGGATGGAGCAATGAGGCTGTGCTGAGGAAAAACAAACAGAATTTCCATGGCAACCATTTATATTCAAATGTTTGTATTTTGAGGGTTGTAGAGGAACACTTTGAGTCTTTGTTGCACTGTATGATGCAGTTTGTGCAAGCTCTTTTTATATCTTTATATACTTTTTATATACTTTTCCCAGCCTGCTGAATCTAAAGGCATCTTTACAGGATTTAAGGCTGCTCTGTCCCTGCTCAAAATTCAGTGTAAAGACCCAATGCCACATAAAAAAAAGACTAAATTATGCCTGCCCTGATCCACCTCAGCCCCTAGTATCAAGTATACAGTTGTAATTTAAGTGCAAATGCAAAATGTAAATGCAAATGACTTTTTCTTTTGTGGAACATAAAAGGAGATCTTTTGTAGAATGTCCTGGCAGCTTTTTTTGCATACAATTAAAGTAAAAGGGATGGGGATGACCGTCAAACTCTTTTTGTATTTGGTGGAAGAAAATAAGAGTCTGGAATGGCACAAGGTAAATTATTACAGAATTTTCATTTTTAAGTGTGTTATCCCTTTAAATCATAAATGACTTCTTGTACGTTTCAAACAGGAAGTTTGCTGAAGTCTCAAATAGGTATCCTTGTCCCCAGTTCATGCCATTGGTAAAGCCAATGTTGTATTTTCAGCCTAATTGGGAATCTTAACTAGATTGTAATTTTTTTTGCTTTTTTGCAGCTAGGAGTGCAGAAATTACTAAGAAAAATCTATGTTTGATTTTGGGTTCTTTCCTCTGATCTCCTCTCCCTTTGCTGATTAGTTTGATTTGGCTTGTCAAAAGTGGATTTGATTAATGAAGTATGTTGTATGTTTAGCCAATGGAGACGTTTAACATAATTCTGAATTGATTTCTATCTTTCTATTCTCAAAATATAACTTGCTCTACACACTCAATACAAAAGACAGAAGAAACAGAGAGAGGGGTGAGAAGAAAGGTTAAGTCTAATGGGCAGACATTTTCTCTCCACACATTCAGATTTGTCTGATCATTAAGCAGCTGCTAGAGGGTGAGAATGTAAAAGATATCTGAGGAGAAATCATTTGACATGGACAGACGCATTAAAATGATCACATACTAAATCTGAGGTCACATTTCACAAAATTCAACCTTATTAAAACACCAAAAAAGTGAACAGTTTTCTGTTGTGGCAATGTCAGTTGCATTTGAATCAGTTGGCTTGGTGTGTGTCTTTGTGGCCCCAGATGCTCACTCACCCCCATTCCCAAACACACTCACATATGCTCACACTTCAAACATCCAAACCCGAACACTTGTGCCCGCAAGCTTCTAGTTGTTAGTGGAGCATGATGGGAAAGATCTAATATCATGTGGCATGCACTGTGATGTAGGCAGATTGACTGACACACACACACACACACACACACACAAACACAAGAAATATACAAACGAATACAGTCTTGATGTGTGTGGGGTGATGCATGATGACAGGTTTCTCTTAACCCCTTGTGGGTTGGTGAGGGAAAGATTGCCTTTGGTGTTCAAACACCCAGAGTATATGTGTTTCTGCATTATATACTGTCTGTCTATAATATGTTTAAAAAAGTTTTTTGAGATGGTGGTGAATGAATCGGTGTCTACAAGTGTAAGGGTGGAAAAATAAATCCATCTATGGATATGTTGATGTACTTGAATGTATGGTAAATTTAGTCTCATAAAAACAGTAATATGAAGAAAAACAACAATGGTTTATGTTATATCTGAAATTTCACTATTTTTCAGAAAGTTGACTGAATAGATCCTTATATATTCTTTGTCTTTTTCTCTCTTTCTCAGAGGAGGACACCTCTAATGTTCAGATAATGTGTGCGTGGTGTCAGAAGGTGGGAGTGAAGCGTTATTGTCTCAGTATGGGCTCTGAACTGAAGAGTTTCTGTAGTGAGAAATGCTTCGCTGCCTGTCGACGTGCCTACTTCAAACGCAACAAGGTAAATGCCCAGTCTCTGTCTCTTCCTGTCCCCTCTGTCTGATGTCTCTTCTTCTGTTCTGCCTTAACCTTCATTTTTACTAAATTCTCTGGCTCAAAACTTTAAATGACTCTTACTCTGTTAGATGAGACATAATAAGACAAAAAAAAAAGATTTTAAACACATATCAGACTGAGAAACAGGTGTGAAAGAAGCAGGTATTTATATGGTGATTCACAGTTCCAGTCATTTTTAAACAGCAGTCTATTTCTAGAGTCTTTATTGGGTTATTATTCTGATCTGCTGAAACAATAAGACATTTTAAATGTTCATCAATGGTTGGTCTACAAAGACAAGCTGATGGCATCAGTCATTCCTACTTTGCAGTACATTTTAATGACAAACATAACTGGATAAAATATTAAACTGACGATTTTTAAAGATGTAGATCATATTATTATTATTTTTTTTTATCATATATCACTTTTCATTTTTAGTTTCAATGTTATTTACAAATTATTTTATTTTTAACTAAGAAAATGTTACACGTTTTGGGTGGAAAAACAACACCATAAATCATCATTCAGTATTAGCAATGGATTGGATGATCTCTGTGATGTTTTGTGGTAATAGCTGGTTTGTCTCTGTTTGATAAAATTACAGAAATTATAAGCTAACTCACTGAGCAATTGCTAACTTTTGCTCAGTGCTTTAACTTTATTTCATGTTCATTTTCTTGAAGTAAATAACTAAGCTATAATTAATCAATTTTAAGTGCCTGAGATTTACCAGTGCTTATTTCTGAAGTCTTACCCTTTTGAATAAATATTTCCTTAAAATAAACACAAGAATGTTTATTTATTACAGAAAAAGTACAGCAAAGTACAGCATAACAGCAATGAGCCTCATTTAGATTTAGACCTCATGCCATCAGAGTGAGACAGATATTGATTGTGTGTTTTCTCTTCTATCTAAGCTTGGATATGTGAGGAATTGCAGTGTAAGTATACTGTGTTTGGATTTCTCCTCTCTTCGTGTGTGTTAGAGACTCTCTTCTACACTTATTCACACACTGATGGAACTCATAGTACCATGGACGCATGCAAATAAACTCCCAGGCATACATAAATGATCCACATACACATGCACACAAAAGCACACATGCCCGCATACACAGAAATACACCATCACACATGCATACGTACACACACAAGAGTCTCTATCATGCATGCGTACACACTCCCACATGCATGCATGTTTGTTCACAGCCACCCCTCGCATAGTGTGTGGTGTGTTTGAGGACAGAGTGGACCGCATGAAGAGACCAACAAACATGTAAACATGAGCTTTACTGGCGCTACCACACACACACACACACACACACTGACACACACAAACATAAACCTAAATGCGTAGTCTGTGTCACAAACACAAAAAAACGTGGATACACAAAACAGAAACAAATAATTGTATAAATCTCAAGAATTGTTGAGCAGTGTTGATGCCCAGGGGCATAGAACTCATAGATCTGCATAAAATGTGTAAAAACAAAAACTTTTTTTTTCTCTGCTGTAGAAATCATAGACCTTATCTATAAAAGGTCATACATAGCTGAATATAAAACATGATTTTTATGGAACTAGCATATAAAATGAGCATATAGATAGTACATGCACATATATATTTTGATACTGAAAACACCAACTTTTTTGAAGAAAGAATTTCAGGGAAAAAAAATTGGTCAGTGACAGTGACAAATTCCATGACCGTGAATTCACAACAACTGTTAACAACCGGTCATATTCATATTTTTGGTTTATATTTCACCCCAAATTCAATAAATAAATAAATATAGGAAATTATTAAAAAGGCAATTATATTTTGGTGAAAATGGTCCTAAAAATGGAGCCAGTTTTATTTAATCATTAATTTTGTATTGAAACATTTAATGACACTTGAACATTAATTAAGCACACTAATTTTGATTATTACCATAGTGAAAAAAATTCTCATTACTGTTTGGAAAAGAAAAAAAAACAATGATGCATTATTTAAAGTATTTATACATCTTTGTAATATTTATTATATCTGCTGATTTATGCTGAAAAATGTATGCTGATAAAAACAACAACAACATTGCACTACCATAATGAGAATCTAATTAAAAAAAACTCGGAAAAAAATCCCTGAATATATTATGGCAATGAGATTTTTGTGGAAAATATGCTAACATATAATGGAGAAAAAAAACTGAATGCAAGTATTTTTTATATAATAATATATACATTTTAACATTATATAAATAATTTAGTTTTAATTTCTTTCTGTTTATCTTTTGATTTTGGGGTGGAATGTGGCCTGGACAGATTCACTATTTTATACATTTTGCAAAGTCTTTTTGTGAATTCTGTAGATTTAGTCATTGGAGGAATATGGCCTGGACATGTTTTTGTGAGATTTAAATGAACATTGATTTAACCCTGTGAAGTTCACATCAGAGCACAAGGGGCTGATGTGCATCTGCAGGCTAATTTTCATTGTCCATGACTTTATTATAAAAATGTTATTAGTTTTCTGCTCAAAGTCCAGATTTTCGTAATTTATTTACTCACGTATAATAAAGAGCACATTGTGTGCTGAGTGACATCATCTGATATGCGGTCAGTGTAGTCTGTGATTATTATAGTGTAAACTGTGAGGTTGTTTTGGCACGTCTGTAGATGTTTGGATGCTGTATCTGTTTCTCCGAGGAGACACGTCTGTGGAATGCCAAACGAACGTCTGGCAGGAGCATGTTCATTTAATCCCACCAATCATAGAGCTGTATACTTCACTCCTTTGACGATTCTCCTGGCGTTCTGCCACCACTGCGACTCCACCTTTATTTCTATAATTCATTAAGAGGGGAAAACTCTATTACACTCTAAGATTATATGAACATTTTCTCTTTTTATTTTGTCATGTACACCACAAGGTCAGCTACAAAGATAAGCAGTATTGTGTTTGTGTGTGTGAAATAAGACACTGGGAGGGGCTGTGAGGCGGTGGGTCTGGTGTTACTGCTACATCTGCAAAACTCAAAACGGAAAAAGAGAAAGCATACACACACATATGTATCCCTATCATCCCACCGGCCCACCTCGGGTAGTAAAATATCCTCACGCCAGCTGTTTCAGGTGATTTTAATTCCTCCTTAATAAAGGTGTGTGTGTGTGTGTGTGTGTGTGTGTGTGTGTGTGTGTGTGTGTGTGTGTGTGTGTGTGTGTGTGTGTGAATAAGGAATGTCCTCCTCAGAGGAAATATGGTAAACCTCTGGCACACACACACACACACACACACACACACAAGCGCACACACACATTATTGCTATTGTATTGTGTTTATTGTGTCAGACAGTGGGCTCATTTTACAGTGTCCAAATCCTCAGATTTGCATGTGTGTGGTGGGTGCTGAGCTCAATGATTTGACAAGATATTTTTAGCCTCATGAAACCTTAGAGTAGCTAAATATTTGAAATACAGAGAAGTGTGCCTATATATGGTGATTTGTTCTGGACTGCGGTGAATAGGACTGAAATGTGTTTGTGATGAACAGGGCTGAATAAGAACAATGAACTTGGGTCACTCTAACTCGGTTACAGTGAAAGTTTGTTGTAGGTTTTTAGTTGCAAACTGTATCATGAAAACAGTTATCAAAGACTATGGCATAGAAAGTTTTAATGTTAGTCATCACTATCAAAAAAGTAGTGACTTAAAGTATAAATAAGTTCTATAGTGTGTTCTTTTGACATGCACACTTTTGGGCATGGGATTTCTTATTACAGTTTTTCTGAATCACTGTGGCTCAATTCTCGAATGAGATTTTTTTTTTCTCAAAATGGAAAGTTATAGGTCTATAGAACAGTTTCTTGTTCACACTAGATTTTAATTTCTTATTAATTTAAGCAAAAAAAAAATATATATAGAAAGTTTAGAAAGACAGCATTATATTATAAATGATAACAAACAAAGTACTGGATAAGCACATAATACATGGTATTATCATTGCTGCAGAAATTACCAGTGATCTCAAAACTGTCAAAATGAATTAAACAAAAATGTTTGCGTGAAAGAGAGAAAAAGAGATATTGAAGAAAATGTGTACAAATGCACCTCAGTCTTGGACCTGGGCACAGCACCCTTTTTAAACAGCCAAGCAGATGGACACACAGACAGACCGTCAGACCAGTTTGTGCTTCATGCCATAAAATCAGAATGAAACAGAATTAAATGCAGCTCAGCATACAGAGTGATGTTCAGCTCAGATGAAGAGAGAACAAAACATTGAGAATATGAAAGACAGAAAGATAGTACAAGCTGAAGAAGCATAGTAAAGTCTGAAATCACCTACATTTGGTTTGTGTGGAAAGCGACTGACTAAACATACTAAATAATGTCTTTGTGTAAAGTGAAGTGACCCATCCAAGCATTTCACCCATCCAAGTGCACACACACAGCAGTGATTAGTGAACACACACACCCCCCTGTAGCAGTGGGCATCCCTTTGGTTTATGTCACCGTCAGGTTGTGGTATTTGTGAGGATGGACCAGAGAGCGCGTACATTCCTTTCCCCCCCCCCTACTAATCCCTGCTCGGTACGAGACTCGCACCTGCCCCTTTGGGTTCCAATTCCTGACTCCTAACCATTACCCCGTCATTACTTCAAGCCACAATCCAGATGAAGAAATTTACATGGAAAAGTCAGAAGGGATACCTTTCTTACTTTTTCCTTCTTTTCTCATCTGTCTGATGCATTCATTGCTTCATTCTGCCGTGCTTTTTTTACGTCCTGGGCGAGGGGGGCTTGTGTGTGCGTGTGTGTGGTGTGTGTGTGTGTGTGTTGTGTGTGTGGTGTTTGGTGTGTGTGTGTGTGTGTGTTTGTGTGTGTGTGCGTTTTTGTGACAAATTAGGTCATAAATTTGTATAATGACAAAGGTACTGTATAGGTATTACAAGGAGAAGTTGACTTTTCAGGACATTACCCCATGTCCCCACTTTTCAAAACGCTTTTAAATCACACAGAATGGAGTGTATTGAAAATCTTAAATAGCACAAAGTTTCCTGTAAGGGTAGGTTTAGGTGTAAGGTTGGTGTATGGCGATAGAAAATACAGTTTGTACAGAATAAAAACCATTACACCTATGGAATGCCCCCACAATTCACAAAAACAAACCTGTGTGTGTGTGTGTGTATGTGTCAGGAGAAAATGTAACTCTTAAATTTGATTACAGTGTTAAAATCCGACAGAGCATAAATTATCAGCTGGTAAATGGTGATGTTGATTTATACAGACATATCTCATTAATATACTCATAATAACAAATGAGAACATGCATACATTAATTACTGCAGGGTTACAAACATGCAACTTACTTATTCATTTCTATTTTGAACGTTGGAGTACAAGTTCTCTGTCTCAGAAACAAACTCTTTTAGCTGTGTGTGTGTGTGTGTGTGTGTGTGTGTGTGTGGTTGTGTTGTGTGTGTGTGTGTTTGGCAAGTGCTTAAGCTATTGTGTCCTCTGCTTCTTCAGGTCTTGTTGCCATGGCGTTGTGACTCACAGTGCAGGGTGATTATTTCATAGCTTCTAGCCAGGAGAACAAACATACACACTCTCAGCTGTCTCACACATACATAGACTTAGCCACTCTAGCCATTCACATATTAGCGGACGCACCTTGGGCAACATGTCAGGGGCCTCATGTATAAAATTTTCCGTAGATTTCATCCTAAATGTGTGCGTACGCACAAAAGTTTTCAGATTTATAAAACCATGCGTATGCCAGAACCTGCCCAAAAATCCTTTTATAAATCCCTGTCAGCGGAAGATTGTGTGTACATGCATCTCCTCCCAAAATCACCATATATGGAGCTTATAACGCCTAGTTTTACTATGCACAACCTCATCTGCATATCATTTCCATGCATATTCCCATCCACGTGACTCCATGTTTAACGTCAAAGGTACAAGACGTTAAGGAAATATGAGATACAGACTAAATGCCATTTGTGCCACATTAATTTTTATTGCCAAAATCATCCAGAATGTTTTAGAATATATCAAAATATCCATAAAAACAAAACTGTTTAGTTCTCAGATAAGCCTATTTTAGAATATACTTGACCTCATTCTTTTCCACTGGCCAAATAATATTTCAATTGTTTTAACATTTCTAAATAAAAAAACGTATGCAGTTTTTTTCTGAAAAGGTGGAACAGCTTTTTAGCCTATTTTTGTGAATAATCCTATATGTATTTGTATTGTAAATACATTGGTATGACTCGGTGCCCTCACTGACAAAGTATTTTAAAAAGGAAACACGCAAATCTTACCGTTTTCATTTTTTTTTCCGAGTTGTGTCCTTCAAATACAGTGGTATTTTTCATAATGTTGTGGAGACGCCTTTGTGACCTCTGTGCAGCTGCGGTTGTACTGTAGCTTTTATTCAAACCCAGCAGTGTTCGCCATAATATTTGAATAAGTTGTGCATCATTGACTAGCTTGTTTCCTCGCTAAATTCTCAAACATGAGACTGCAGTTTAGTTTACTATATGAATTATTATAGCACTCCTCGCTGTCATTAAAACATTGCAAGCCACAGGAAAAGTGATTAAGCGCATCAACTACAAATATGTCTAAATTTATATAGCCTAATTTTGGTTTAACTTCTGCGTAATGACTTTATGTAATTTCAGTGCTTATCTCTATTAATGAGAGTGGAATATTTAATGTAAATGTGTATATTGAAATGAAAACAGAGTTTGAAATCCTTGTTTGCTTCATTACTTTTCTCACTCCAGGAAAAAGAGTGCGTACGCACAGTCAAGAGCATCCATGCGGTGCGCACATATTTATGCCAAGTTTATTTTTTATAAATCCCATTATGCAGAAAATTGTGTACGCACATTTCTATGCCTGTTTTGTGTGTACGCAACGTTTATACATGAGGCCCCAGAGCAGTGGAAAAATGCTTATATAAAGTTAATGGGTAATGTCAACTAACAAATGCATTGCTTTATGACATAGTAAAACAAAACCTCTTCCTTTTTAGATATGCCATGGATGGATTTTTAGGCACTTTACAAATGAACTTGATTTCGATTTGGCAAGTGAAATCTGCTGCCAAAAATGACACATGATGTATCTAAATTTTTGGTTACACTTTACTTGAAGGGGTGTGCATAAGACTGACATGACACCTTCATAATCATGACATGGCACCTTCATAATCATGACATGACACATTTCATGAATATGAAGGTTTTTTATGCATTTTTATGACAACTGTCATTAAGTGTCATTCACACAGTTATGTAATTTTTAATGCAAAGATGACATTGTTTGAGATGTCTTTGCTATGGGCTATGGTTAGGGGTAAGGGTAGTGGTAGGGTTAGGTCAAATAATGTCATATTTGCATTAAAAATTACATAACTGAGCAAATGACACTTAATGACAGTGGTCATAAACATGCATAAAACCTCCTTCATATTCATGACATGTGTCATGTCATGATTATTAAGGTGTCATGTCAGTCTTATGCACAGCCCTTCAAGTAAAGTGTTACCAAATTTTTCAGCAAATTAAAACGGTTGTTTTCAGCAGATAGATAGATAGATTAGATAGATAGATAGATATTGATAGACAGACAGACAGATAGATAGATAGATAGATAGATAGATAGATAGATAGATAGATAGATAGATAGGTATGTAGGTAGGTAGATAGATGTGGGTATGTGTTTGTGTGTGTGTGTGGGGGGGGGTTGGTTCCAGAATGTGCCTCATATGTGTTCCCATCTATGTCCTTGGAGAAATAAATTTTACCTGGCAATGTGCGGACACACACACACACACCTGGGTTGGTTTGTGTGATGCCCAGATGGTGACTGGCAGAGATGTGGTTGAAATGCTGAAGCCCAAGTGGCATAACAAACACACACACACACACACACACTGCAGAATTTTGGGGCATGTTTTACAATACAGAGGTACAGAGTTGTCTTGTCATACACACGTACACTATCCAGCTCTGCAGTTTTTGGTTACTTAATAAGCCGTCAGGTGCACTGACTTTAGTGTGTCTGCATGTGGCTTCATCTATGTGATTGTGTGTATGAAAGAGGCTTCACAGTGTATATGAATGGCATGTGCAGTTATTTCTTAGAGCACCATCACGCTTCAAGTCATTAAATCTGCGGATATGCCATTTGTGTGTGTGTTAGTGTAGAGTAAGCAGCCTCATTAGTGCTATATGTAAATGAGTTGGCTCAAGTCCAGAGGGGTCACAGACACTACACAAAATAAAGACAGAAGATGGCACAAGTGTGTTTGTGCACAGACTGATGTTCTTCAGTGTTTTTGTGAGTGAGGTGTCTGTCAGCAGTGGCACTCAGCAACTCAGGTAGACAGCTCAGAGACAAAAATATGTTTTATATACTCTATAAAACACACTGTTTTTTTATGGTTTCGGTGTTATTTTATGATATTTCATTTATTTTAGTGTTGCTTCTTTTTGTCTGTGAGTGTTTCAGCACTGCTTTCTCCCCTAATGTTCTAGAATATTTCTGAATGACTTTTTTTAACTTTTAATTGAGATATTTCAAGGTTTTTTGAAAGAATCTAATATAATTGAACACTGTTCTTGTTTCAGTCTACCATACTAATATATAACCTTGGATTACAGAATTTGAATGTAGGCAGACACACTCACACAGAATGTCTATTCTCTCTATATGTCTATTCAGGTCAGCACGTTGTTCTTTATTCTCTCACTCCATTTCCCCATTCACATCATTCCTTCTTTCTTTTCTACATCTGTTATGTGTGTTTATTTTCACCTCAGTTTTGGCCTTGCATAAAAAGGGACATTATGTTTTTCCTTTAGGCCAGAGAGGAGGAGGGCGTTCCGCACCACAGCTTGTCCAAAGACACGCCCAGACTTGTCCTCAAGACAAACAGCGATGTGCTTGTAAGATATAAACCATTTTAACACCCCAAAATTAGAGATGTAGAAACAGCATATGCATATTGATTAAGATGATTTAGATTTTAGAAAGATGGTGTGATTGTGGCCATGTCTCAAAGTCTTAAGTCTTAATTCTGAAATATGGTATTGACAAGAATTTTGTCTTTTTTGTTCTAAAATATGTTTTGGCTTTTTTTAATTTTATTGTGACATTATTTATTATTATTATTATTAGGGATGCACTAATATTAAAACCTGGCCAATACCAATAAACCAATAATTACTTTCATGTTATGATTGATAAATGATTAGTGGTTGTTTAAAAATGCAATAAATTAAAAGTAAAATCGCTAAAAACTAAAATCTGTCATTTTAAATGCTACAAATGAATATAACGATCACAACATAATACATGTAATATACCATTACAGTATGAACATTTTAAAATATAAATATAACATTTTAAAATATACATTTTAAGCTTTATATTTAGCAGTGTTATTTAATGATTTATGTTTTTAAAGATTAACTTCCATTAGTCGATGCTGTCCATTAGTTGATGTTGTACCTATATATATATCATACCATTATTGGCAATATACCCCTAACAGTTATTACTATTAATAAAATAATCAATGTCATATTTTTTTATTTTGTTTTTTTTTTATTTTTTTTTTATTATTATTATTTTATTTTTTTGCATTACAGTGATGAGTATAATGTCCACCATTAGAAACTTGATTGACTTTAAATAATGTTCGTATTGTGGTTGTTTAATTTTGGGGTGAAATATGACCCATAAATTCCTTCCTAAATTTCTTAAGACTTAGCACTTGACAAAAGACTGGTCAAATCACACACCTGCACTGTTAACTCAAGACTAGATCATGAGATGTTCTGCTTATCTACTTTATTAGCTATAGACAGATCGTTTGTTATGTCTTTCTGACATTCCATATTTCATGTTTTTGTTTAAACATTGTCATTCTGCATTGAATGCTACTGTTTTCCACATGAATGGACAAGTGGGTGTATGTGCTGTGTTTGTGTGTGTGTGTGGTGTTGTGGGTTATGAGGACACAATTTGTATAATAACATGGTTATGACATAAGTATTACAACGAGAAGGTGATTTATGATGACATTTTCAGTGTCCCCGTAATTCAAAAGCTTATAAATCATACAGAATTATGTTTTTTGAAAATCTAAAAATGCAGAAGTTTCCTGTAGGTAGGGTTTAGGGGTAGGGTTGGTGTAGGCAATAGAAAATACGGTTTGTACAATATAAAAACCATTACACCTATGGAGAGTCCCCATAAACCATAAAAACAAACCTGTGTGTGTGTGTGTGTGTTTTTGTGTGTGTGTAAACAAATCAGCATATGGCTGGTCGAGAACAGACACATCCTGGGGTCAAAGGGTGTCTGTGATGGGAAAAGAAAAGCATTAGCACAGAAGCTTCTTCTCTAACATTGAGTTGGCAGCTGTACGTTAGCAGGTAATTACAGTAAAAGAGTTTACAGCTACTCGCAGCATGGTCACGGACATCGGCTTAACGGCCACAGCAGAAGTAAATGACAGTAATTACCTCTCAACAAGGTTAGAGAGAGAGAGAGAGAGAGAGAGAGAGAGAGAGCAAAGCAAAATAAGGGTGAGTGAAAGATTAAGAGAAAGAGAGAGACAGTGTAGTGAGAGAGAGAGAGAGAGAGATAGAGAGGGAGAGTAGGAGGAGAGAGAGAGAGAGAGAAAGAATCCTTAGGTATGTGGCAGTAAAAAATTCTCTTAGAGAGCCATGACTCGTTAAGTGGTCTCCATCTGTCTTGTTTTTTAAACTCAGGAAATATGAAAATCATTTATAATTGAGAATATCCAGGCACGCCTCGAGCTGGTTTGTGCATGTTAACTGGCATGGTCAGAGCTCCCACATTTGAAACAGAGCAAAGGCTTCATTAGAAACTCACATTGATTCATGAATGAGTGGTGTCTGTCCGCTGTATTTTCCTCCACATCATCCTGTGGCAGCCAGCTTATTTCATATCAAACCAATTGAAGTAATGCGCTAAAGATTGGATTGCTGATTCAAAATCAGATGCACATTTCTACGTAGATTCCCAAATGAATCATATTCATTTGAACTCTTTTGATTTGTTCTAAATGGATTCTTCTTCTACTAAAAAGTACCCTTTTTTTTTTTTTATTATCAGTGTGATTTTACAGTAACAATATCTAAACATCCTTAAAACAAGATACATTTAGTCAAGAAACAAAAGTAATATAATAAGAGTATATACACTGAAGTTACCCCACTTGTTTTAAGCATAAACCTCACTAAAATAGCAGAGTTGTGCGTACAGCAAGAAGCTCTGTGAGGTAAAAGAAAAAAAATTAATTCAAGGTATATTCTCTGAAAAAGAAGTCTTATTTTATACAGTTATCTAACATAAATGTATCTTGTTTTAAGTATGCTTATTTTTACTGGAAAATAAGTTTACAAAAACTGATTAAGAAAAGTTCTTGGAAGTAGACTTGTGTTACTTTGCTGTGTGAATATGTATGCAAGCGTGTCTACTTCTAGCCGTGTCTATTTCTAGCCAGCCTCTCTCTCTCTCTTTATCCGTGTGATGAATGTCTATCATTGACAGTAGTGGCATATGATAAATGCCTTCATTATCTTCAGTGGCTTTGGCGGTCAATTCACTAGGCTTAAGGAAAATCTCTGTCTCTGCAGTCTGCTCAGGCAGGCCTGAGGCAAATCATATTCAGATTCTGATTCAAAAGCAGTATTGGCATTATAATCAAAGTTTTAAATTGCCAATGCATTAGTAAACAGTACATACTTTTGAACAAAACATATCAATAGAAGCATGCATAGGGGCTTTGTAGTTATTGGATTTCCGCTGTGTTCAGCTTGTGTTTAGTTATAGCATGAGATTATGAGGTGTAGTTCGCTTTGGGGCAAATTCACGAGTGTAGCGCTTTACCATGCAGTATTTTAGTGTGAAACATGCCTGCTTTCTATGTTAATTAGGCTTAGTTATTATAGATACTAATAATAATAATTATACCACAAGCTAGCACTCAGAACCGATTCGCAAGATGGAGAATTTTCAAGTATTTTCAAGTATTTGGGTGTGTTTGCACCATGACTGAATTTGCATAAATCTGTTAGTGAACTGGGAAAACAACTCAAACCATGCATGCAAATAAACAACGGAATTCATTCTTTTTAAATTCCCCTTTCTGTGTGCAGTTAGTTGTGTTGCCAGGTCTGTCTTTGTCTACCTGTCTGTCTTTATGACAAGCCAATGTTTGCACCTCTCTTTCTATGTACTATACTCGCCCGGCTTGAGGCAACTTTTCTGCACTCAACTACTTCGGCTGAAATCGACTCCGGAGAGTGACAGCCTTATCAACTCCAAGAGTGGTTGGACAGACAAAACTATCTTGGCAGAAAGAGTGTCAGAGAAAAAGAATGAGACAGAGGCAGCGTTCAATCATTTAGTAGTATTTCTTTTTTATAGGATAGTTATGTCAATGTTCATCTTTCTATGTTTTGGCCTGTCTACCCCCCATTAAATTATTCTTTGTGTTAGCAGTACACATCATATCCTTTAATTACCCAGAGTTCCCCTTCCATGTCTATTCTGTCTTACTCTTTCTGTCTAACACAAACCACGTTTTCTGTCTCACAGGTTTAGGCCCTTGTTCCTGTCTGTCTCAGTCTGTTGTCACTGTCTTTCTCAGTTAGTGTCACCTGCAGTGCCACAGATACACACTCACATACACACACTCAAAATCCACATGCATAATTGCCCCTTGAAGGGAAAACCTTTTAGTCATGGCTGTCAGAGTTTGACCCTGCAGCTTGCCTTGGGCAACTGACTCCTGACATCTTGTAATGAGTGTGTCTGTGTGTGTGAGGATGTATGTGTCAAAAATACAGAAAGCCAATATTGTTAGGATGAGTTAGAGAATAAAAATCATAGAAATACCCAATAAATCCCCCTTTTAACATTATTATTATTTTTGTTATTTTATTGTTACACAATTTGTATATTCATTATCGTCATATATATTTATTTTAAATATTTTAATTGCATAAATCATCCTTAATATAGATTTTATATTTATTATTGTAGTTTATATACAACACAAAATAATCACATCAACAATATTGATTTTTATATTTAATTTTATGTCGTAAACCACTTGGGGGTTGTTATATTTAATGCCAATTCTGTAATTTCCTAAACCCTAATCTTACATAGATCTGACACTTCACAAAATACTTCACACACTCTCATCAGGCTGTCTTAAGTCCTAGAGAAGGAAAGCCATACTTATTTAACAATGTCTTAGTCCAGGTAGTGTGTTTGGATTAGAATTTGTATGCCATGATATAGACATTGTGGAGTATTAATCTCTAGTTTATGTTGTTCACTTTGGGTTTGTTCGTGTTACAGGTCTGCGATTGGTGCAAACACATCCGCCACACTAAGGAATACCTGGATTTTGGAGCGGGTGAAAGACGGCTCCAGTTCTGCAGTGCAAAGTGTCTGAACCAGTATAAGATGGACATCTTCTATAAAGAGACTCAGGCCGCACTGCCAGGGGGTTTATGTAACCCTCCTCTCCCCAGAAGTGATACGAAATCAGAGAGCGCAGGGGGTGTACAGCTACTTACACCTGAGTCCTGGAGCGCGCCTATAAACGAGCTTCGCAGTCGCAAGGCACCTTCACCAGGGGGTGCCACCAATATAGCCGGACCTTTTGGATCCACCTCGGGGTCACCATCTGAAACTGGAAATGTGTGTTCCTCCTCGTCCTCATCATCCTCGTCATCATCATCAACGAAAATCCCCACACCACGGCCACACGAAAGCCCCGCATTACCGCCACCTCCTCCACCACCTATAGCAGGTTTTCATCCAGCTCTGGGTGTGGCACCTGGCAGCCCGCCGATGGTGATGACACCCCATGGCCCAGTCCCTCTCCCTCTCTTTATGGAGCACCAGATGATGCAGCAGATTCGCCCTCCGTTCCTACGTCCCCCAGGCCCCAACAGCCCTCATTCCAATCCCATGATTCCTGGCATTGGGCCACCACCTCCTCGGACTTTGGGTCCTCCATCAAACCCTATGCACCACCCGCTCCTTTCCCCCCACGTATACCCATCCTCCACCCCAACCTTTCCTAGGAACCCTCCGGGTATGATGCACCCTCATCCCGGTGGCCACATGCCAGCCTTGCCTTTCCCCCCAGTTAACATGATGCCAGCTGGACCCATCCCAGTTCCGCCCATTATGAATATTGGCATACCTTCTCTGGCCCCCTTAGTGCCACCACCAACATTATTAGTGCCCTATCCAGTGATTGTGCCATTACCAGTCCCCATACCCATTCCGGTGCCCATACCATTCAATCCACAGGCTTCTGGTGACCGACCAGGAAATGATGGAACGCTTCCGAAGGCTGCGAGCGAGCGGAGTGATTCAAAAGCACCGCCACCATTTTCTCAAAGCACCTCCAGAGGGGAGGGGAGGGACTTTCAACAAGCCCCTCCCACCTCAGATACACTTTCGCCAGGATTTTCCAAACAGACAGAGCAGGGCAGGACAAACGTGGCGGAGCTCATAGTTAAAATGGAAAACTCTGGTAATGGAAACTCTGGACACTCCCACAAAGACACACCAGCAGATGGAGTCATTGATTTAACAACCAGTCGCCGTTCCCGGCAACAGCTAGTTATCCAGAGGGCTGTAACCTGTGTGCAGGTAAAAGCAGAGCCCGGGTTAAGCCCACCACATGCAGTTTTGGGTGAAACTGAGGTGGATGGGTCAGCCAGTACTAGCACAGGTACAATAGAAGATAACCACAGAGACAGTAATGCTGAAAGCCCATTGGCTAGTGTGGCTCTGCCTTGTGCAGACCCATCCTACTGCAGTGGCACGCCGCCACTTCCTCAGACAATCACATGCAGCACCTCCACTGTTCCTAGCAACACCACCACACCTAAAACTGAGCCTGGCTCTGCTACGCCCTGCAATGTGATTGTTAATGGGAGCTGTAATGTGCCTCCAGCAGAGAGTTTGATCAGAACACCTCCGTTAGAGCAGCGCCCTCTCGTAGACCCCTGCCGAAGGACTGCCGCTGTGTGCGATGAGCCTGTGGGGGCCGATCTAGAAGGAGAGGACCTGAAAGAGAACAGCTGCTTGACAACAGAAAGAGACTTGGCAGGTAAGAAAAGCTCAAATGACCAGTCTGCTATTACCGCAATAACAGGGGAGGACAAACCTCAGAGCCCTGAAGATGCCCCATCTGGTGAGGACCATGCCTACGCCCTTCCACTAATGCCCAAACTTGGCTGTGTCATTCAGCCCGTGCCCAAACCTGCTGACAAAACCGCTGTCATTTTGCCCTGTGGCTTGACAGCCCCATTAACAGGAACCGTTCCAATGGAAATGGAGCCTCCGCTGAAGAGACGGTGTCTGCGTATCCGCAATCAGAACAAGTGAAATAGAGGACAGGTGAGAATCAGATTTTGTCCACTTACTTAGTAGTCTTAAGATTTACTGTGTGTCTGCCTTCACTCTAAGATTAGACTTTAAGCACAATAATTCGTAAATAACATTTTTCTTTGCTTTGTTGCAGATTTCGATTAAAGAATAGGTTCACACAAAAAATAAAAAAAAAAATTCTTTCCCAAACACCCCCCGGTTGTCATCCTAAACCTGTACTACTTTCTTTCTTCTGTGAAACACAAAAAGAGAATTTTGAGAAGTGTACTTTGTCTTTCTTTTCTATACAATTAAATGTTGAACTACAGCTTTCTAACTTCAAAAGGAAGCAAAAGCACCATAAAAGTATTATGAAAGTCCATATAAGTCTATATAACTTACTAATATATCATATATACACTACCATTCAAACGTTTGGTGTTAAAGATTTTTTGGTTAAAAAAAAAAAAGTTGTTTTTTGAAAGAACTCTTATGCTCACCAGTGTGCATTTACAGTTTGATCAAAATACATTCTATTTGAATATATTTTAAATTTGAATTTATTCCTGTGATGGAAATGAATTTTCACTGCTACAGTCTTCTTCCTCAGAATCCTTTATGATTATGCAGAAATCATTCATGCTGATTTGGTGTGCCAGAAACTTTCTATTATTAGCAATGTTGAAAACAGTTGTGCTGCTTAATATTTTTGTGGAAACCCTGATACATTTTTTTTCATGATAATTTTGATGAATAGAAAGTTCAAAAGAACAGCGTTTGTTTGAAATATAAATCTTTTGTACCATTATAAATGACTTCACTGCTAAAAAAAAAAACAGATATCATTTTGTCATTGTGGACAAAAAAAAAATCAGTCCTCACTGATTTGCCAGAATATTCTTTAAAAATTCTCCTTTTGATTATTCAACATATAAAGGTTTGGAATGACATGAGGGTGAGTAAATGATTACAAAATTTTGATTTTAGGGTTAACTATACCTTTAATACTTTGATAACTCTCAAATTTATCCCTGAGTTGATCTTTTAGTCTCATGAATCATTCAAACTGATCAAAAAAGACCAACAAGGCTGAATGCAATAATTTACCCGTGACTCCTTCTTTCTTTTATTTTCCCCCTCTCTCTCAAATAGAAATAACATCTCACCAAAGGGATAAAGAGGACTGCACTGCAGCAGAGACCATCAGCTGTCCACAGACTTCATCCACAATCCAGCTAGTCAAGATGTCAACCTTGCTTGCTCCACTTTTCCAAACCCGCACATATACGTTGTGACATAATATGCACACATATTATCCGGATTGGGCAGCAGTCTGCTCCGTCTCCACCCCTTTTGGCTAAACAAAGACTGACACAAAGTGTTAATCTGGGAAGTAGATCGGACGTGATGTTTGACCTTCAAATGCGATGTCTTCAGGCATAGTCTGTTCTCAGTCTACTTGTTGATGAAAGAGATATTTCTCATCCTTGTTGAGAGGACTTCCCCCCTGCTGGTTGGAGGCGGCATTGCAGTGCAAGATTACAGTGTACATAAACAGATTTACAAGAAGGCGGCGCTTAAGCCAAACACAATAGGTCTGCCAGGCTGCCAATCAGACATGCTCATGAATAACTATAATTTGGAACAGGGCCAGTCAAATCCTGCCACAGATGGACGGACCAGTTTTCTGCTTTGTGTGTGCATTCAAAGAAGCTCAGTTTAATCTGTCTGTACATTTGGAGTCTGATGCTTCTGATTCAATAGCTTCAGTAAGAAAGACTAATACAGATGCAGAGCCTCTCTAAAAGATGGACAGAAAACTCTGAATACTCTCTCCTCTCAAATCTTTCTCTCACTCTCCCCCTCACTTCCTCTGACTATCAGTATCTGCAACACAAGCAAAACACGCTGTACTCTTTCTTAACCTCTTTCCTTTCTCTCCTTTCTGAGGGAGAGTAATTCCGGAACTGGACACCACAAAAAATACAGGAAGAGAGAAATGTACACACCCTGGAGGGAGTACAAAACCAGAAGGATGGAGTGAACTTTCATTTCATCCCTGGGAAGAAGCTGGAAACTAATCCATCCTTGGAGAAAAAAACTAGAAGATAAGTAGTCTGCACTACTGGAGCACAGTGTTTGTGGATTGTTTGCTGGTTTATTGTGCAATGAAAATTCATTTACTCACTGATTTGATTGAGGATTACAGGGTACAGACCTCACCAAGCATTTTGGCGAACTGTTAAAATGGCTTCTAGCTTTGCGGCCATTGGCTTGGAGACTGTCCCACCCAGTCTGTTCAATCACACGCGCTCATTGCCACGCCGCACGGCTCAGCAAAGAGTTGGTCTAACACTGCTGGTGGGTTGTGTACACACTGTCCTGGTGTATCAGTTGGCTTAGATGGAAATCAATGTCCACAGGGGCATTTGGGTTGGATTTCTCATTATTTATATAAGTATCCATCTTATTGCGGTGCTCTTATTTAAGAAAAATCCCTGCTGGGTTTCCTATCAAGAGTACAATCAAAACCAGTGGAGAGGTCAGTAAGCGTCTCAGGCAGCTATGAGCTGATGTCAATTGTACATTCTTGAGGTTCATTTAGTTTTTTTTTATGTTTCATTTTTTTGCCAAATCCCAATCAGTGCTAAATTATGTTCATCACTTCCTTTCCAGGTACGGTTACAGGAACAGTTTCAGTTAGATCCAAGGTGCCTCAGTGTAGTGTTCACTTACATAAGATGCCAAGATCATTTTGCCTAAAGGTAGACTAGGTTGGTTTGGTGGACATAGAGCCAAAATAATTTTAGTTATGTAACTTAGAGTAATGTAAGAGCTGAATGCATGGTTAGCACCTGTGTGCATAGGTTATTTGTTTTGACTAAAGTGGAGGAGTGAACCTTAAAGCCAAGTGTGTGCGAGTTTGCATGTGTGTGTGTTAGTGGGAGAAGGTGTATCACATTTCTGGCCAAAATGGAGTTCAGTTTGACAAAACATTCAAGTTTGCCAATTTATTTTGGGAGAAGGTTTAATATTCAAGTCAAAAATTTGTCAAGCAATGTGTTGGAAATCGCAAGGAGGATGAAAAAAAAATCACCCAGATCAAAAATACACACTCTGATGATTTGACAGTTTGTTTTCTTTGCTTCATTTACTTTACTTTTCTTTTCTTTCTTTTTGTTTATTTCATTCCTTGTTATTCATATTTTGGTTTTTCATTTTCTTCTGTTTCTAACTTTTTTTTAAACTGGCCAACATTGACCCAAATCTCCCTTTCAACCTTTACCACTTCTGTCTCTCCTTCTTTTCCCCTCTGTTTTTTTTCTCTTCACTCCTGGACGACGTGCAAAGAAGAGTGCAATCCTACCCTATCCCTCTGTACTTTTTGCTGCAGGATTCAGTTTCACAGTGGTATATTTTTTAAGAGTAGGCTCAGAGGTCTAATTGTGACTGGTTAGAGTAAGGACTGGATTTCTCTCTAGGGTTTGTGTGTGGCGGAGTCTCATTCATTCCAGTGTCAGATTTAAACACACACATTCCTGTGTCAGATTTATTTTGTCAGTGCTGATACGGCTGGCTGACCGTCCGTCTGGATGGAGGTGTTACAGAGAGGAGATTGATAAAAGGGCAAAATGTCAGAGAAGCATAAACACAGACACTCAATGTACACTCTCAGTCCCCACAAAGATCGTAAACCAGACACGTGTGTGTGTGTGTGTGTTTATGGGAGAAACAGTGAATCTCAGAATCTTGATACTGTCTGTGCAGCACAACCAAACGTACATTACATGTCTGGATTTGTCATGAGGAGTCAGCAACAGCATCATATATCGCTCTCATTATTGACTCAAATTTCCTTGATTTTTCCCTCTCTCCTCCTCCTCCTCCTCTTTCATACTCAGCCCTTTTACTTCTCCCTTCTTATTTGTTTTCACTTATTCTCTAAGTAATTATTTACTAAGTTAGTATTTCAAATATGCCATAGTGAACTCTACCTATTGAGCCTTTCCCACCTCAAGTAAAAAGTAACAAATGTATTGTGAGATGAGATTAAAATAAGAAATAAAGTGAAACTGTGAGATATAAAGTCACAATTACAGGAAATAAAGTTGCAATTACGAGAAGTATTCGCAAGTGCACGATATAGTTACGCTATGAGATACAAAGTCTCCCTGCAAGACAAAGCTGCAATTATGAAAAATGTCTCAAATGCAAGAAATAAAGTTTGCTTTGTAAGACATAGAGTAGCAGTTTAGCAAAATCAAAGCTGAAATGGTGAAATATAGTCACAGTATGAGATTTAAAATTACAATTGGGAAGCATAAGTCACAATTACCCTTTTTTTACTCTGATATCCAGATGTCCTGAAAAAACAGATTCAATTATTCTCTCTGCTTAGATACAATTTTTATTCCCCTTTTTTTTTTTTTTTTTTTCAACTACTTTCTCTATATGATGTGCTCTTAAAAGAAGCAGTTACAGCTGTTTATGTTGATTAACAGGGTGTATGAAGGACAATTTAAGGTCACGTCGTACTGAAATCACTCTTCGTATAGCTGCACACACCACCCAAACACCCATTAATGCTTATCTCACAGACATGAAATATGATTTTTTTTTCACTTCCCTGTGTGTATGTGCGTGTGTGACCTTGCTATTGTAACTGGAGCAGCATAGACTGGGCAGGAACAGATATAGCCCTGAAACCCAACACTGTTGTAGTGTCTGCGGTCCTACGCAGACAAGACAATGACACCAGCAAAAGCGTACGTGTGTGTTTGTGTGTATGGGGGGGGCATAACAGTTGAAGCTGTCCTTGACAACAACAGAGAGACACTGTGTGTGTATGTGTACATTGTATGGGAGAGATAGTTATTGCACTTTCGGTAAACACTGTAAAACTGTGTTAACTATTATAAATGGCCACAAAACAGTTTAATTTCTCTCATAAAGTTCCAGTAAACTTTTGAAATTTGTTAAAGGTTATATTTGATTTGCTGTCCAGTGCTTTCTAAATGGCGTGATGGTGATCCTGAGTTTCTAAAGTGAGAAATATCTAGCGTATCCATTACAGGGTTGCCAGATCTTTCTAAAAAAGAAAACAACTTTCCTCAAACAAGCCCAAAATAAGTGATTTGTCTTACCAAAATACACCACTGTTCAAAAGTTTGGGGTCCCGTCAGACACAGTAAAAAATACAGTAAACAGTAATGTTGTGAAATATTACAACAATTTAAAATAAATAGTTATTTAAAACTTAGTATTTCCTGTGAACAAGGCCAAGAATTGACAAAGCGCTGAATTTTCAGCAGCTGTTACTCCAGTTTTCAGTGTCACATAATCTTTTAGAAATCATTCTAATATTTTGATTTGATGCTCAAGACGATTCCTTATTGTGAAGTTGAAAAAAGTTGGTGCTAATAATTTTTGTATATTTTTTTTTCAGAATCCTTTTGATGAAGGAATCCAAAAGAACGATTTTTATTGTGACATTCAAATCTTTTGTATGTTTTAAATGTTATACTTACCTTAGACAATTTAATGCATTCTTGTTGACTAAAATTTTAGTTAAAAACGTACTGACCTCAAACTTTTGAATATAGTGTAAGTCTAAAAATAAGCTATTTTTATATGAAAAATATGCAAAAAGTTATGCATATGCAAAAAGTTTGGGATATTTAACTGCTGCTAGTGGTCGGGTCACAATTTCATGTTGTTGGGGGAAAATAAATAAATGACTTAATTTTGGACATAATCCCAAAACAATGCAACCCATATTTACAAGCAACTTCATAAAAAAAGACCAAAGTTGCTTATAATACAAGAACATGGCAACATTGGTCCACTAGAGGGAAGTGAAGTGTGTTCTGTCAGCAAGCTCAAAGAAGGACAGATGAGAAACACAAGCAGTTAAAATGAACTGAAATAAAAAACCATAGACCTTGAGTGCAATACTGTAATCCAAGAGCATTTCAAAGGATCTACTTGAGAGGCGCCTGTTTTAGTGGCCAAACTGTCTTTCAGCCCTGAAGCTGGGTACAAAAAAAGCACTTGGCTTTTTCGTTCACCACAGTTAGTCAGTCTGAATGTTTGGAGGGCTTCTGTTTAATCAGACGGGGGGAACATGAGCACTGCTGTGGCCAAAGATCAGCCACATGCACAGAAACAAGATGGAGACGCAGAAACCCATACACCCCAACTCAAATACCAGCAAACCCAATCAATCAGTGCATCCCTCATCAAGCAGTGTTATACAACTCAAACTAAACAACAATCACAGCAACGTCAGCTCTACTGTAATGATGCTAAATCAAGAGAACTGGAAAAGCGAGAGGCAGCTTAGATGTGAGTTTTCAACATCTATGTGACAAAGGGGTCTGTAATATCCTGTAGCCATGGAAGAAATGTTTTTTCCCATCATTCCTGTGGGCGGTATTAAGAGGATGGCTTTGTCAACATCCGGAATTATGCAACAACAAATTCTTATTTCTGCACTCTGTGTGAGAGGCGCTATGTCTGTGTAAAATAACAAGAGCAAACTGCAGTTTTTAAGAATCTAATGTTAAACGTTTTTTGAGGCGAACATTTGAGCTGCCTTAATTCTTTGTGCTCTGTAATTATCAATGCCTGCTTGTTTAAAAAAAGCTAAACCCACTTTGTAAAAAATAAAAAAAATAATAAAAAACAATACACACACACACACAACACGAATAATAAAATCAACTTTGTTATCTGGCTAGTATGGATGTATAGATGCTTCGTCTGTCCTGTATGAATCCGAGATTTTGCTAAATTTGCCCACCCCTCACCCATCCCACCCCTTTCACACAAAACCTTGTACATTTACCCTTGTTGTTGTTTCTCAATCTTTTTTGTGTACTTGCAGAACATTTTATAGTATTATTTATTACTGGCAAGCCTTTGAATTAATAAAAAGCAAGAGAGATGGTTCTTTGAACAGGGTAGCAAGAGGCAGCAAAGCTTCTCAATGAAAAATATGTCTGTTTTTGTTTGTTTGTTTTTCTTCTAAAAGAAAGAAGGAAACGGCAAGAATAACAGAAAAAATATAAACTTGTCTTTTGATTATGAAGTTGTTATAAAACTTGTTGCTTTAAAATGTATAATTTTTGTGTTGTAACAGTATTTGTTTAACCCAGTGAATTGCTTATTAAAAACAAATAAATAGAAGCACACTCCAAATCTCAGTTCTCCAAGAGTGCTCTTTTTTTTTTTTGATTGCTTATTTATTGATTTACAGTTGGGTCATTTTCAAAAAATGTTGACTTTCTAAATTGATTTAAACATTGATAGACTTATTAACTGGTGCAACAAAAGCATCTCAAAACCTGTATGGAGACTAAAATCAATAAATTATACTAATAATTTGTTTTGATCCAATAATAATATTTCATGCAAGTATGAACTGAAACAACTCATTTAAAAACATTTTTGATTAAGTCACATTTTTTGATGGCACACATGTAAATTTGTGTGTGTGTGGGGGTTTGGGGCTGGTGGGTTGTGAAATGTATATGCAAATTAATAACTTTTTCAATGTAATGAGGTAGTGTTCACATTTGAACCCGAGAAGTTCTTACACTTTTTACAAATGATATTTTTAAAGACTTAATGAATGAATTAATTTTAAAAAGATCTTTATATTAGCCTATTTCTTTATTTTATTTCTTTATTTATTGCACAGGTTAGATCTTGCACTACTAAACTTGGGAAAACAGAGTGAGAATAGATAGATAGATAGATAGATATAAATAATCAGATGATAGAAATGTTATATAATGAATGTTATGGTTTACCAGATAAAGGGGTAAAAAGCAAGGCATTTTCAGGCAACTGGCAAATTAAAATCATAAAAGTCAAACGTTTTATTGCTTAATAGTATGTTTGGTTCTGTAATTTTGCTTTCTAAATGTGAATTATTGAACATTCTATCTTTTTCATTACTGAATATCTTTTTCATGACTGAATATCTGTCACCATATTTGTTGCGGATGACCTAGTTATTCAGCTGAATCGAAGGTAATAACAATAACGACATTCTGTTCTCTGATGATCTGTTGGCGTCAAAGATGGATGAGACTCATTGTGAGCTACAGGCGCTGCGGAGGGTCAAATCTCGCGCGCTGATGGGATGTGTGCGGAAGTACCACTAATTCAGTTAGTAACAGCTGGAGCCGCTTCGTGCCAGGATCCCACAAGCGGATCATAGAAGGGACATTAATAGAGATGGACGGCAATTTGACGCTGCAATTGGCGAACTTCAGCACTCTGTTCGTGTGTATGGTGCTGAAGTTCCCGCAGATATTCGTGCTGATGCGGGCCAGAGCGAGCGCTGGTGTCAGTCTGAACAGTCTGCTGCTCGAGCTGCTCGGGTAAGAACTTCACACTGACACTGACTGTCTGAAATATATCTGTTGCATGAAAGGCTGTACGAAGACATCCAGCTGTGATACAAATATATGGATGTTCTAGTAACATATGAAAAGTGTATGTACATTAGTGCACTATAGGCTTTAGTGTAAACAATGGCTGGGGGGTCTTCAACTTTTGCTTTCCAGGGACCCCCTGATGTACAGAGAGACCCACTGTCACATTCTGTATAAAGCAGTGTTTCCCCAAACCATGACTTTTATTATTTTATAGCAGGGATCACTGGATTGTAAGAAAAAAAGAACTCTGTTCTACACATATTTCTGCATATAGTAATCCACGCACTATAATTGTGAAAGCTTTAAAAAAAATAATTGTTGTTGTTTTTTGTCACTTTTATTAACAGTTTTAAAAAATGTTTACACTTTTTTTATTGATAAGATTCAGTACCCTTAATTACTTAAAAAAACATTAATTTCATGACATTTTACATTTGTATGAATTTTCATGATTTTTAAAGATTTTATGACTTTTTAAAAATTTATATTAATTTCCTTGACATTTTTCAGGCATTGAAATCACAATGACACAACACTTTTATTAGTGTTATGTCGGTTATTATCTGTAATTAACTTAAACTAAAGTCATAAAAACACTTTCTTTACTTGAAACAAAATAAACATCTGAAATAAAATATAAAAACTTAAGCTTAATTT
>JADLZN010005276.1:0-54837 GCA_018155175.1 Sinocyclocheilus anophthalmus
CGCAAATTAGAAATATTAATGCATGTGCTTAAGAGAAAAACGACTGCTTTAATAATACAATAAAACCTCAGGCTCATATTCTTAATCATACGATACCTGTGCACCGCTAAATAGTTTGATGAGGATGCGACTGCAGTCCGCATTGAATCCTGGAAATCCCGTGGCGGACTAGCGTTCTGGTGCATTATGGGAATTGTAGTTCTAATGAGGCCTGTTTTGCACGTAGTGGACGGAAGTTGTAATTTAAAGACTACAAGCCCCATTCCGAGATTATCAAAGGTGTGGTTAGTTTCCCCTGCCTTGTGGCAATGTATGAATATGACCCCTTTATGTTATTTTTGGCAGAAGCTTGTGAATATTTTCATGCTTTGGAATTAAGGATCATTCACGGTCTTATGCGGAATTACTAACGTTTGCTGTTAAAATATAAATCCTGAATGTGTCAAGCCTCTCAAAACCCACCTCAGAATCACGGAATTATTTCAGTTTTATTTAGGAAAAATTCATAAAATTCCATTCATAAAAATGTTCCATTTTCACTCATCAGAAACCCTCTACAAAAAACCACCGAATTACCAAGGCAAAGTAGTTACACGGAATAACTTTGTAATTTATTATTTTTATTTGACCAATCCTACTCGAGAATCACACTCACTGTCCAATCACAGGTGTTGACCGCTCCGTGTTGCGAGGCAGAATCAAGCGTGACAGCCAATAACGTGACTCTTCGTTGATGTGACGTGGCGCGCCTCTGGCCAATCGCACACTCCGATCCAGTCCCGCAACAGGCTCCCGCCAATTCTGAGCGGGTAGCGCGAGGGGAGTCTGGCCGCCGGGGATGAGACTGGTCTGAAACGGCTGGACCGGGATTACACAAGGAAAAAAAACAGAACCAACCGCTCTAAAAGTAACAGAAACCCATCAAATTCGCAGTCGACACGTTAATGTTATACATGGAAAAGACGTGCAGTCGATGACTAGCCTTAAGGAGCTTTGTACGGAGTCCAAAAAGCGCTGCCCGTTTCCGTTTAACGTTTCCAGCGCGAGGAGTTGAAGGGCGCGGGGATGGTGGTCGTGATGCTCGCGGCCGAAGAGCCTCTGGCCTCCACACCACGAAGAGGTCTGATGTTTAATGTGAAATACAACTGGTTTAATGCGTGATTAAAGTCTATATATAGGGAATACTAATGGTAAGAGAGCGCATATAGGTGACTAATAACGTGGAAAAACTCCACATTTGACCGGACATTACTAACGTAATGAAACGGTTTTACTTTGGTTCATTTGCTCTGAGAGACGATAAAAATGTCATTTCAATGCCTTTTCAAAGTAACATTTGGGGTTGTCGAGGGGTTTGGCTCTTAATTAGCACGTTAGCAGTTGAGCTCAGATTTGTTATTGACAATCTTGTTTTCTACTCACACTAAATGTGATTTTCATTACGTGTAATGTTTTTTTTTTTTCTGTATTCAAGCGGGTTTATCAAAATAAGCCCCGTCTATGTTGTTCTGAGCTCAATCTACTACTTTGTTCCTCAGTCTTGGGTTAACTGTAATGGACGAACTTAATGTCTCAAGGTTCAGTAACGTTAGCCAAACTCAGTCGCTACAGGCCTAATTTACAAACCATCTTTCACTGAAAGGCGGGAGATCCAAACTAAACATTATACGTGTAGTTGGCCTCCATTATTTCTTTGGAAGTTTGTAAGCGCTTCTGCGTTTTATGTGCGGGCTTTTTGACATTTAGAAAGGTTAAAGTTACTATTTATCCTCGAAAATGAAATCTTTGGGTTCGATGTGACCGTCAACTAAATAGTTAACTAGCATGCAAAAGGTAACTTAGCAGTTAACAGTTACCTTTGTTATGGCGAGGCGTGGTTTGACAAGGAGTGCTGTTTTGCGTCAAGTATTGATCTTAATGTCAGAGAGCATGTCAGATTGATGCCATTTGATTTTTTTTATAGCTTGCATATGTATTTCTGATGAAGGATTGGACCTTAACATACTCTTTATATATTTCAGGCATGGATTGTGTGGGCAAAGCTAATACCAGCAAGAAGCTTGTTCAAGGTAAACAACTTAAGTGTTAATATTTCTAGTCAGAAATGGAAAACCATCCCCACTCAAAAAAATATGATAGTCATATGTTTAGTCATACCTCGAGGACCCAGTTTATTAAATCATTAATTTTTTGGGGGGGAATCTTGGGAGCTTATTTTATAAAAAATCCTGAACATCATTAGGATGGGATATGTTTGTAGGTGGATTGGGAAATTGTCCACGTAAGTGCTTAATGGAGTATGTCTCAAACTATATTGACTCACTTATGATATATCAGGTCATGCAAACCTTTTAGTGAGCCGTCAATGAAATTACCATTACTGCTTATTATAAGGATAAAAACATGAAACAATTTCCAAATATGTTTTATAAAGTTATTCTTATAGTGTTACTGTCTTTGGGCTCAATTCCTGTTAAAATGAATATGCAACTGGGTTTTTACCTTACATTTTTTTATGAAGTGTTTTCTTTTCTCATTGTGATATTACTTTACTGTTGGATGATGGTGATTAAAAAGAGAGAGTACATTTTTCCAGTTTATCCATAATGTAAAATAGAGTAAATAATGACAAAAAATTAGTCGTAAGCCCAATCGTTTCCCATAAACCCACAACAAGGCTAAATAACTGAGCATTTCTAGCTCAACATTTCCATTAGCGGTTGTTTTTTTCCCAGCAATGAGGGAAGTTGTGCACGACTGGCAACCTGCTGTGTGAAATCACTCACTCTAATGGCACAACACACGTGTTTGTTACAGGAAATCGTACAGCCGCTCTATAAGTATTCCGTCGGTGATAAAACCAAATTGCATCATGATGTTGGGTCAAACAAATGAGAAAACGGCCTCCTCCCCCCGTGTAATTAGCTCCAGGAGAAGTTGCTCTTCCACGCTGATTTGGAACCGGCTCCTCCCGCTCGACTCCCAGTCGCAAACATTAACAAGAGCAACCGCAGAACTTGGAAACAAATACCTCTGATATGAGCCAAATGATTGTACTGCAAAGTAATTGCACAATTAAATCGAACTGGATAAACTTGTTGAAGAAGTTGCTCTTTAAAGCTCACCACTGTTGCTGTTTGACTTTTGATGATTAGGACTGGGATTTGGAAACTGGTCCTCGTTCATTAAAACAGCACAGACTCCCCTCCAGCAGTTGACTCGTTGCTATTATCCATACAAATATAAACGCAAAATACCCTCAGCGCCCTAATTATTGTAAATTAAAGAACCTAGCGACCCTAATGAAACTGCTGCAGTGCTGTTTTTATGTGTAAGGTGTGCTGCTAAACAACCCATTTGATAGGACTAATTTATGCATGCAATGTGTGTTAATGTGCATCAGATTTGTCAGTTCTAGAACCAGTTGTCCATTTTAATTAACAGAATAATGAACATTTAAAAAAAACAGTAAATAAAAAATATAAAATAAGATAATTCTAAACTTTATGACTTTTTTCTCTCTGGAGTATCCAGTTCACTCTTTTTAATATAATGAAACATGCCAAACATGCCATAAAATTGTTGACTGCATCATAATTTATAACCGAGTAGCGATGTCTGAATCATAAATTGATTCCTTTCAATCGGATCTTTTTCAAAAGACTCACTGACCCAGTGATTCATTTGAAGTGGTTAAAAGATTGCAAGGAAAATTCAAAAGTGAATAATCGCTTACATTTTATGATCAATTGCTTATATGATTATCCTCTTTTGTAAGTTGCTTTGGATAAAGCATCGCTCACTGATGATGTAAAGTTTCCTGTTTCTTGCTTTTTTTGAAGCAGCTTTTTGGAATAGATGTCATATAAGTGATTTTATTGATACTTTTGAACTTGTAAACAGTACACGTTTTGTGTTTTGTCCACAAACCTTCTTTTAAGATTTCTATACAATGATGCATCCTGATCTGACTTCATTGATACTACAGCACTAAACACACGAGTTGATAGGACAACGCGCAAACGATCACATGATGTTGTATACAAAGTATTTAGATATGCTGCATTGCCCTCTTCATCATGGCGGTTTCTTCCTTACAGAATACCCATCAAAGTTTCTCAATGACAAACAAACTATACAGATGGGTACAACAGGAAATAGGAGATTTAAGGTCTTGGTCTGGTCTTTTTTTGGGGTTTTTGGAAGGCCAATCTTCTTCTTTTTTCTCTGTGTGCATTAGACTTAGATCCGAAACTCTTCATCCCTCAAATCTGGACTGCAGTAGGCAAAACCCCTAACCAGCCTCCTCTTTGACCCGTGCAGTACTTTTTTTTTTTTTTGGGGGTCTTTGTAATTCCCTGGACGGCTTTAAAGTCCATAGGATTTACCCTGAAGAAAACTGAAAGAATCCCTGGGAGAAGAACAATGATGATTTTTGGGAAAGCCTGATAATGATTTATGACTGAAATAAGACCCCAAAAGCTTTGCAATAAGAAGGAAGTAAATTCAATTCTTGATGTCAGAGAACATCAAAGGTCTGCTGTGTTTTAAAGATGTAGTTTACCCAAAAATTCAAATTCTGTCATCATGCATTCATCCCCATGTCATTTAACTAACCTGTATGACTCTCTTTTTCCATGGAACACAACATTTTAAGCTGAATATTTACGCAAAGCTTTTCTTGACAGTTTAAGTCTACAGTAACCAGACGATTCAAAGAAATTCATTTAAGTCTGCTATGAAAATATCATATGCGCTTATCCAGATTTTACATAAATGATACCATAATAATGATGCTGTTGCATGAAAGAAATAAAAGCATGGTTCTGTAAATGATGACAGACTTTTTTATCTTTAGTTAAACAAATTGAAAAACTCCTGAAATATGCTCAAAATTGCTATAATTGTTAGAAAATATTTTTTTTGAATATAAACAAACTTTCTTTATGCTAAACAAATTGAAATTGTAAATAGAAAGAAAATGTATATGGCCTATAATTTAAAATGAGATATTTTGATATGACAAATATCTCTTTGTCTCTCCAGTGGGGATTTCCTAAGACTTTTAAAATACTTTCTCTCATTCTCTGTTTTCAGAACACGGTTTTTCTTTAGTGGAAGTAATTCCTTCTCTTGGGCCTGAAAACAATATAAACACACAGAACAATAGGAGCTGGGGTGTTTGGTCTGCTCTATTGTCTGTGGGTACTTCAAGCCCATAATCATGTTGTTTGAGGATATATGGAGCTCATCCTACTTTTATTCTCTCAAACTGTGTCTCTAGCACAGTTCAATAATTCTGCATTACAGTCAGTTCTGCTATCTTTGTTTGTTTTGAAATATCAATTATTCTTATAGCATGAATGTGTTGCATGTGTAGATCTTCAAATCTTTCATTTTGATTCCAAATATCCTTGATCAAAATAGGAAATCACATTTTCAGTGTGGTGGGCAAACAGAAAAACATTGGCTATTTCCGTAAAAACATGCTGATTTGGAATTTCTCTGTAGACTGCCACAGCAATTTAGCATAATAATTGATGCCAAAAGTAATTTTGTTGCAAAAAACATCATGGCCACAAATGTCTTCACTTATGGCAGTACTTCTGTGGCAATAAAACATGGATACAACAACAAAGAATGAACATGAGCTAATGCTACAACAGTAAACTAATACAGTTCAATTTGTTTAAATGTAATTATCTCACAGCATTCATTTTCTGGTTAAAGGCAGTTTTTTGACTATGCAGTAGTCGGAGCATGTAATTGCAACAGGGCACTGAAGAATAATAATAGCATTTTAAAATAAAACCAGACCAGAAATCTATATTTGATATCTGAAACCTGACATTCAGACTTTCAGACAAGCAGGGCAACTTGGACAGTAAGGCTAAAATTTCTTTTCCATTCATCATAGGTTTTTAACGTGCCACATGGCTGCGTTATAGACAGTAATGACGTGAAAACAGAGGTGTAAAAGTAAAATTAATTGCCAGATGTGAGTGCAATGAGTACTGATGAGGTTATAAAGACATAAACAACACAATGCACAAGCAGATAAACACACTTTCTGTGAGCCAATGCAAAGATTGCTATCTAAGGTTCTAGTTAGGCCTCCTGAGGTGAGCAGAGACAAAGTCAGCTTTCCAGAGAACTTTTTAGAGCTCAAAAAGAAACAAAACATTTTAAATACGTATACGTTTATGCTATGGGTGCCATTTCTGTCCCAGAAAAAAAATATTATTATTTTCTTTATCGCAAACACAGTTGCGACTTTAGTTCCTACAACAGAAATTATTTTATGTAAATTCTTATTTTAAACATCATATTATATTTATGTTGTTTTATTTTATTTTATTCAAACTTAAAATCTCCCAGTGTGACTTCCTCATAATTGTGATATTTCACAATTTGACTTTTTTTCTCTCCATATTTTAAAATCTCACAATTACCTGTTTATCTTTGTAAACTTTATACTTTTCCCAACTGTATACCTCAAAATGGGACTTTATCGCAAGTGTGATTTAGTTTCACATTTAAATTTTATATCTCACAATGTCACTTCTTAGTTTAAACATGATCTCACTTATTCTTTTTAAACTTTATATCTCACAAATATTATTCAGAGGCAGAAAGAGGCTTCCACAGCAAACGGAAAAGATGATATGCCCAAAAATATAAATTCAAGCATCATTTACCCATGAGAGAGTTTTCTATGCAACTCAGTGGACTTCTTACCCTACAATTATAGAGTTTGATAACATAGTACGTGTGACAACTAGCCCCTTCTATAATGTAGAATTATTTCAGCAATGTGGACCAAAACTCTTATGCTACATCAAGGCCATGCCAAACTCACTCTCATAACAGCAGCAGGAATCAAGTAAGATAATGGGCTGCTCTGGAACCAGTGTCTCCTACACAAACCCTGCTGTCCTCCTCCGAAACTGCTCTGAGATTGGAGAGGAAAACCAAGCATCTGAAGAACAGGATCCTCTGTGTCTGACTAATTGACCCCTGGTTCCCTGGGGGTAAATCAACAGAGGCTAAAGCCACTGGGCCACTAACAAGCAGCTCTCGTAAAGCAATCCATAACCAATGGGCAATTTGAAACACATGCTATTGGATATATTTACGACTACGTCAAAAAAAGCGGTTCTGATGACCCCCAACTTTTTTTAGTTTTTTAAGACAAATGGCTCATTCTGTTTCCTTCTCGAAACGTCACACATAAAGTAAATGCTTCGTAATTGACATGACTTGTGTCTAAACAACCTTCAAATCAATTTTTATTATTAGCCTCATTCAGCGCAACATGATTGCATTAGATTGTTGAGGACGGGAGGATTAGGCTTTATATTAAAAACAGCTGGGCCGTTATTCTTTGATTGTCCTCATCAAAATGATCCGACGGAACGCCACACGGTCACACATAATCAACAATCACGCCCGTCACACGAATTTAATGCAAAGAGACCCGGCAATGGCAATTTACTTGCATTTCAGTCATTTGATTTGCTACAAAATTGTGATATGTTCTCCCAGACTTCTGGAATTCCGTGGTGTGTTCTGGAATTTCAGACCCCTCAAAAGTGGCTTGATGGTCTTTCTTTTTTTTGCAGATCCTGGCATGCCTGGTCCTGGAGAAGGCCAACTGTTACTCCCAGTGGGGTTATCTGACAAAGCACTTCATGAACTGTGCAGCCACTGGCCTCAGACCAGCTGATACTGCTTAGCCCCAGTCGTAAAGCAAAAGGTCTTTTCAAGCGATCCATTAGTGCTCCTATCCCCAAGAGTGGAGGCCGCGGTTTGCTCAAGCCGCGCAGGAAAGCTTGAAGGAAAACAGCATGGCAGACAAGTCAGAAGATCAAAGACCCCCTCAGACGGCAGACCCCGTCTCCAGACATCCAATCTCTTCCCCTTCATGGTTCTAATTAGCAGATGGTGGAGAAATGGCTCATATTATAGCTTTATCAATTAGAGAGAGACGTTCATATCTTTCTTTCTCTCTCTTTCTCTTGCTGTCGGCCCATGAGCGTGGCATAGATAGATGAACTGAGAGAAGGAAAGGCATATTGAAAGAGAACCGCTGCTTCGGATTTAATGTGAATAAATTAGTTCACCATGGAAAAGGGACATTTTGGTATTTTCTTTTCTGATGACTTTCAATCTACAGATGTGAGTTGATGGTACATGCAACAAAAATATCTTATCTTATGTCGGGATAGTTCACCGAAAAATGAAATTTCTGTCATTATTCGTATTCGTATGCGTATTTTTAGGTCCGGTCTTCTGTCATGGTGTGGTACGGGAGAGAAGCACGAATACGAAGAAGATGAAGGCAAGTCGGCTTTAATAATCCATATAAGGGTAATCCATCTCAGGAAAACAGCAAACACACACACATAGGTAACTTCGACGAGACAGGACAAAGAAACACTGAACTGAATACAACTTAAATAAGAATCGAATGAGGGACAGACAGGTGAAGATGATTAACTAATAATGACACAACGAGAACAGGAACAGGAACATAACCAAATATGGGCACAAGAGGTAGAAAACACAGCAAACAGTCCAATGGGGGTGTGACAATTTAATTGTTGAGTGAATTTTGTTTCTGGGGCCCACCACTGTTACAAAGGACTAGACTTGATATTTTGGTAACACTTTACAATACGGGTGCACAAATATACATTAATGCATGCTTGACTAATGCACAGATAATCAAGAGTTAATGTATAACTAAACCATTTATTAATTACTACATTAGCAACTAATGAACTACGAACATTATATATGATTCAAAGATTAAGTAATAAATAAATTGTTATTAGTTAGATGTGTGTGTCATGATTATCTGTGCATTAGTTAAGCATGAATTAATGCATAGGCCTATTAGTGCCACCTTATTGTAAATTGTTACGGTTTTCTTTTTTTTATCTAGATAAGAAGAATTCCATTTCACTGCAGCTCTAAAATCAAATATATGGCCACTTTCACACAATAACATAATATTGTCGGTCTTGTTTTGGGGTCCTGTTCTTGCATTCACACACAGTTCGGTTCCCTCTCAGTCGGTCACTCTCGACGTCACGTCGGAGGACCGACGAATTGGATCTCGCTTAGAGGGCCCAATCTACTTCGAGTGTAAACTAAACGAGCCAATGCACATTGTCATGCGATTATTGCATCCAGCTGCTGCTGATCACAGCGTTGAGTATAAGTAGGCAGCAGATGCAGCTCATATTCAGCTTTTTTTCGCTTCGGAGCCGAGCGGTTCTTTCATTCTGCTCCTGACCTTCTGCGGAGAAGTAGACTACAGTCAAGCACGCTCTTCGTGGACTCTCGTGCTGGTGGTACGGCGCTTCAGCAGTGGTGGTTTCCCGTGTCGAGTGGGCTGCACACAGCAGGCTGTACTACCCCTGTGTGTGTTGCAGACGGCAATCTCCCCTGTGCGCTTCGGCACACTAAGAGAGCAAATTCCATACTAAAAGAGCTTCACGGGTGGAACATCTTTTTAAAGACGCGTCTTTTTAAAGATGTCATACCATCCGTGCTTTCTGGGTGCGGTCGTTACCTGGCGCTGGTGATGGTCACGATCGCTGCCTCTCTTGCCTTGGCATGAAGCACGCTGAGGTGGCTTTCGTGGATGTCTCATGCTCCCATTGCGGGGGTATGACCATCTCTGAGTTGCGGACCGGACTCCGTTACCTGTAAGGGGGCGGAGTGCCCGTGCCACTGTCTAGATCTGGGGTTCCCTCTGGCAGCAGCCGGGGGCGTCCTTTTTCTGGCGGTGGGCGGACTGGTCTTACGGTCACTGTGAGGAATTCCCCTCCGGGGATGCCGAACCCGCCGGCACTGCGAAACCAGTGGAGCTTTCAGTAGAGCAGGCTGGACCCTTCCGGGGGGTACCACTTGTTTCATCTGAGGCTCCCCCCGACGATCGGATGACGATTGCAGCATCGGAGGGTGAGCCAAACATTTCTGGGGATGAAGATCCTTCAGCGTTGCCGCCCTCTGGGCGGTCAGCGGTGCCGAGACGGACCCGGAAATGATGGCTATGCTTTTCCGGGCCGCCGAGAGTGTCGGGCTCGAGTTGAACATTCCACCGTGTCCCGAACCCTCAAGGTTGGACGATTTGGTTCTCTGGGTGGCGGCGCTGTTCTCAGGGCCCCGCATCAAGTGCCTTTCTTCCCCCCGGAGGTGCAGGATGAGATCGCTGGGTCATGGACGGCACCTTTTACTACCAGAAACCGGCCCAGTGGCTCATCCACCCTCACCACCCTCGATGGGGGTCCAACGCGGGGGTACACGGGAGTCCCCCAGGTGGAACAGTCGGTTGCGATGCACTTGTGTCCAAATACCGCTACCACTTGGCGGGGCAAACCGCTGCTCCCCTCCCGGGCCTGTAGGCACTCATCGGCCTTGATCGATACTGCCTATTAACGGCCTGTGGAGAAGCTGGTCCGCCGTTAACACGCTTCCGCCTGTTATTGGCAAGTGCAACAGGCCAAGGCACTAGGGACTTGCACGAGGTTGTCACGCCCTTGAAGTCTTCTCAAAGACTCCGCAACGCGAGCGGACCTCCCGCCATACGAGCGACGAAGGTTATGGCACGGTCTCTGGGTCGTGCGATGTGCACTATGGTGGTCCAGGAGCGCAATTTCTGGCTGTGTCTGGCCAACATGCGTGAGACGGATAAGACAAGATTCTTGAACGCCCCCGTTTCCCAGGCCGGCTTTTTCGGCGACACGGTGGAGAACTTCGCACAGCAGTTCTCCGTTGCCCAAAAGCAGACTGAGGCCATCAAGTACATCCTGCCCCGGCGTGCAGCGGCTGCCCGGCCGCCGGCGGCAGCGCCTCAGCCAGCTCGTCGCCGAGGGCGGCCCCCTGCATCCGCCCCTGCTCCCGCGCCGCATCCGCAGCAGCCACAGACCCCCGCGTCGAGGAGCCGGCCGCAGGGCAGCCGCCCCGCCCGTCCATGCCCCCGCCAAACCTGGTGGCAAGCGGAGGAGCAAGAGGCCCTGAGACGGGCGAACCAGAGATGGAGGGATTTGCTCTTCGGGAGATGGTGAACGCAACACTCCCTCCCCCAGAGGAGGGCCGGGAGGAGAATCTTTTGTTTCCTTTTTTTCTGACCTCGCGGTCAGTGGTACCCAAATTCTCGACAAAGAGCATTTCCTCTATTTCTGGGTCCCCAGAGGGGTTGGGGGGTTGTGGACGATCTAGTGCGTTTCACACTCACCCTCCTCTCTCGCCAGCGAGCAGCAGTGGGCGGATCGGGAGGACGAACCAACGGACTAACCATGCACCCTCTGCTCGAACGCAGGTCTGTGTTACACACACCCAGACCCCGCCTTGGACTGGCAAAGAGACGCCCGGGCCGGGTCCTTGCGTTTTTCCGCGCTGCCCCACTGCTGGTATGCCTGTAGTTCCGTTGATGCCTCTTGCGCGGCGTCTGGGAGCCTGGCTAGAGCTACCGAGCCCGTCTCGATGGCTCCGTCGAACCATCAGGCTCAGCTATGCGATTCAGTCGCCCGGCGCCCCCCCAAGTTTCCAGGGGCGTCCACTTTACTCGGCCACAGAGATGCCCCTGTCTTGCGGGCAGATCGCAGTCCTACTGGCAAGGACGCATCGACGCCGGTCCCTCCAGCCGATAGAAGGTCGGGGTTTTACAGCCCTTACTTAATTGTACCCAAGAAAGGCAGTGGGTTAAGACCAATCTTGGATCTGCACGTCTTGAACCAGGCCCTTCACAGGCTCCCGTTCAAGATGCTCACGCATAAATGCATCTTCAGGTGTATCCGTCCCAAGATTTCGCAGCGTCGACCTGAAGGACTCTTACTTTCATGTTTCGACCCTTCCGCGCCACAGGCCATTCCTGCGGTTTGCGTTCGAGGGGCGGGCATATCAGTACAAGGTCCTGCCCTTCGGTCTGTCCCTGTCGCCCCGTGTCTTCACAAAAGTTACGGAGACAGCCCTTGTTCCCACGAGAGAGCAGAGCATTCGCATCCTCAACTACCTCGACGACTGGCTCATACTTGCCCAGTCTCAGGGGCAGTTGTGCGAGCACAGGAACTTGGTGCTTTACACTCAGCCTGTTGGGGCTTTTAGGTCAACGTGGGAAAAGAGCAAACCCGCCCCGACGCAGAGGATCTCTTTTCTCGGTATGGAGTTGGACTCGGTCGAGCAGACAGCACGCCTCATGCAGGAACGTGCTCAGTCTGTGTTGAACTGCTTGAATACGTTCAAGAGCAGAATGGCGGTCCCACTGAAACAGTTTCATAGGCTCCTGGGGCATATGGCAGCTGCTGCGGCAGTCACGCCGCTGGGGTTGCTTCATTTGAGACCGCTTCAGCACTGGCTCCATGTCCGAGTCCCGAGGTGGGCGTGGCAACCTTCCGGGTCCAAGTGACACCGGCCTGCCGAAAAACCTTCACCCCGTGGTCAGACCTTGCGTTCCTCCGGGCAGGAGTGCCCCTGGAGCAGGTCTCCAGGCATGCTGTGGTTTGCACGGATGCCTCAACAACCGGCTGGGGGGCCACGTACAATGGTCTTGCAGTGTCAGGGGTTTGGACGGGTCCCCGACTGCACTGGCACATCAACTGCCTCGAGTTGCTGGCTGTGCACCTTGCCCTGAGCCGTCTCAAAGGTCGCTTACGAGGCAAGCATGTACTGGTTCGCACGGACAATACAGCGGCCGTTGCGTACATCAACCGACAAGGTGGTCTGCGCTCACGTCGCATGTTGCAACTCGCCCGCCATCTCCTCCTCTTGAGTCAGAAGCATCTGAGGTCGCTTCTTGCTGTTCACATTCCTGGGCTGCTCAAGCGGGCAGCCGACGAGCTGTCCCGAGCTGCGCTCCAGGGAGAATGGCGACTCTATCCCCAGACTGTCCAGCTGGTTTGGGGACGTTTCGGGGCCGCTCAGGTGGACCTGTTTGCCTCTCCAGAAACCTCTCACTGCTAGTTGTTCTTCTCCCTGACCGAGGGAACACTTGGCATGGATGCACTGGCACACAGCTGGCCTCCGGCTCTTCTCAAGTATGCGTTTCCCCCAGTGAGTCTTCTGGCACAGTTGCTGTGCAAGGTAAAGGAGGACGAGGAGCAAGGCCTGCTGGTGGCACCCTATTGGCCTTACCGGACCTGGTTCCCGGAACTAATGCTCCTCGCGACAGCCCTCCCTGGCAGATTCCTCTGAGGAAGGTTTTACTGACTCAGAGACGGGGCACCCTGTGGCACCCGCGTCCAGCCCTCTGGAAACTTCATGTCCGGTCCCCGGACGGGACGCGGAGGTTCTAGGTGGCCAACCCCAAGGGGTAGTTGACACCATCGCTTCAGCGAGAGCACCGTCTACGAGACACGACTACGCTTTGAAGTGGAACCTGTTCGTGAGTGATATTCTTCTCGCCGAGAAGACCTCCAAATATGCCCGATCAGAGTTGTGTTGGCCTTTTTGCAGCAAGGGTTGGAGCGAAAGCTGTCTCCCTCCACCCTCAAAGTCTATGTCACTGCAATCGCTGCTAACCACGACCCCTTAGAAGGAGGTCGTTGGGAAGCATGACTTGACGTCAGTTCCTTAGGGTGGCGGAAGATTAACTCCCCACGTCCCCCCTCTATACCCTGCTTGGGACCTGATCGGGTGCTTCCGTCACTTCACAGCCCCATTGGAGCTTACAGGCAGTGGAGCGAAGTTCCTTTCGATGAAGACTTTGCTCCTGGTGCCATTGGTCTCCGTCAAGAGGGTAGTGAACCTGCATACATTTTTGGTCAACGATTCGTGCCTAGAGTTCGGGCCGGTTGATTCCTAGGTAACCCTGAGGCCCCGGCCTGGCTACGTTCTCAAGGTTCCCGCTACTCCCTTCAGGGGTCAGGTGGTGAACCTCCAAGCGCTGCCTCGGAGGAGGCAGACCCAGCCCTATCTTTGCTCTGTCCCGTCCGAGCCTTAAGGTGCTACGTAGAGCGGACGCAAAGCTTCAGGACCTCAGATCAGCTCTTTGTCTGTCATGGAGGCCGGTAGAAGGGGAATGCCGTCTTTAAGCAGAGGATGGCCAACTGGATTGTGGATGCCATCACCTTGGCTTATCAGGTACAGGGTGTGCCCTGCCCGTTCAGGTCGCGAGCTCACTCAACTAGAGGTGTTGCATCCTCCTGTGCGCTGGCTCGTTGCGCCTCGCTGACAGATATCTGTAGGGATGCGGGCTGGCGACCCCTAACACATTCGCTAGATTCTATAGGCCTTCTTCGTGTGGAAGCCGTAGCCTTCACTTTGTTTCACCTCAAACGGGTAGAAACTGAGAGGCCCCGCTCGTGTCGGCTTGCAACACCCCTCCAAGAGTAAACATACAGCAGACCCTGTTGAATTGCCCCGTCCCCCCTCGGCCCCTCGGCAGTCCAGACGTGGCGGAGCGTCCGCGCCAGGCCTTCAACTCGCTGAATTCCGCGAACCGGTAGCAGCTGGTTCCATATGTTAGCCTAAATGATTCTCATAGTTAAGTCCACGTATAGCCTTGAAGCCCGTGTTTTCCTTCCCCTGCATACATTCTGCATTCAAGAGTGTTCCATCACCTCCATTCTTCATATGCCCTAAGGGATTCCATATGTTATTGCTCCGAAACCTCCTTCGGAAGGTTCAGGCTTCCGTAACGCCCCTGTTCCAAGTAGAATGGGTACGTTTTCCCAGTGTTATTCAGTCTTACTCATTGGGTAGTGCCATAGCAGCATTAGCTGGTCCTCTTGTGAAGAAGCCCTGTCCTACGCCAAAAAATAGGGGCGCAGGTGGCTTCCACAGGACACTGGAAGGGGCAGTATCTGTGGCCCTTTGGTAGGATCCCAATTTTGTTGGTCATCCGACGTGACATCGAGAGTGTCCGACTGAAAGGTAACGTCTCGGTTATGTATGTAACCCTCTTTCCCTGAAGGAGGGAACGGAGACTTCAAGTCCCGTCGCCACAGCTCCTGTACCAACACTGAGTGGCCGGGTCACCGGCTCGGCCCCTCAGCGAAAACCTGAATATGCGCTACACCTGCTGCCTACTTATACTCACTCTGTGATCAGCAGCAGCTGAATGCAATAATCGCATGCCAATGTGCAATGGCTCGTTTAGTTTACACTCAAAGTAAATTGGTCCCTCTAAGCGAGATCCCAAATCGTCGGTCCTCCGACGTGAGGTCTCCGTTCCCTCCTTCAGGGAACGAGTGTTACATACGTAACCGAGACGTTATACACTAGAGCAGCAGTGGCGAACTCCGGTTCTGGAGAGCCGCAGCCCTGCAGAGTACAGCTCCAACCTTAAGTAAAACTCACCTGCCTGTAGCTTCCTAACCTTCAGACCTTGATTAGCTTGTTAGGGTGTGTTTGATTAGGGTTGAAGCAAAACCCTGCAGGGCTGCGGCTCTCCAGGACCGACGGTCGCCACCCCTGCACCAGAGTGACAACAATAGTCGCTGTAAATTTCAAAGACTGACGTTTCTACTGACCGTTTACTGGACTTAGTTGTTTTGTCTCGTCTTGTATTTCTTATAAAAAAGAAAAAAAAAAAAAATAAAACAAAAAAAAAAAAAAAAAAAATAAAAAAAAAAAAAAAACAAAAAAAAAAAATAAATAAAAAAAATTAATAAAAAAAAAAAAAAAATTTAAAAAAAACAAAAAAAAAAAAAAAAAAAAAAAAAAAAAATAAAAAAAATAAACTAAAAAAAAAAAAAAAAAAAAAAAAAAAAAAAAAAAAAAAAAAAAAAAAAAAAAACAAAAAAAAAATAAAAAAAAAAAATAAAAAAAAAAAATAAAAATAAAAAAAACAAAAATAAAAAAAAAAAAAAAAAAAAAAAATTTAAAAAAAAAAATAAAAAAAAAAAAAAAATTCAATCCAGTGTTATTTGTATAGCGCTTTTCACGATGCAAATCGTTGCAAAGCAACTTTACAGAAAATGAAAGTTTCTACATTATATTTAGTAATAGCTTATCAGTGGTGACTATCTCAAGTTGATGTCCATATGGCAAAAATTTACAGTAAAATTCATGCAGTTAGTTAATGTCCATGTAATGAACATTAGTGAACACTATACCAGCATGATATATGTTCATCAACTTATAGCAAAATTGTGTATGTGTGTATGTTGTCTGAGGGGTTTGCATCATCTTTTCTCAGGTGTTCGGTCATCTCAGGTCTTTGTAAGGGCTGGATCCAGACTGAAGCTTGTGTAATTCAATCGCGCACGACTCCGGTCTTCACTATTAATGCCGTTGTTGGTTAATTAAAATTTGACGAATGAACTCGCTCTTGATTGGACTCTTGTAGCATTAGCTACGAGGGAACTTTAAAGTGTTATGACATTTGACGTCTTTGAATTATCGACGCCATATTTGATTTGAGGGCTAGCGTAAATATTGTGCTTCAGAAAATTTTAATGGTTTTTTTTGTCTGTCTTGTATTATATTATAGTAGTTTTTTTATATATTTTTTTATTAGTTAAGTGTCTTTAAAAAATAGCCTATGGGTTTGGAATGACATGAGGGTGAGTAAATAAATAGGCTACAGATTTTATTTATTTATTTTTTTAACTAAAACAATAATATAGACTGATTGTAGATGGTTAGAGTGGCAGTGCCGATTAAGCTTCAGTACATGATGAAAACATGAGGTCATGCTAAGAAAGAAATAAACAAAGGCTTACATCCAATAAATGACTAGATATTAGAGAACTTTGGGTCCCCAAAGTGAACAACAATTCTTGCATTAAAGCTGCTTTTGCAACTGATGTCTAAAAGTGACAACTTTGATTTATTAATAATGCTTCCAGAAACGGACTAAATTTATAGTCTGCTGTCAAGAGGATTTTACATGCAAGCTGCTTTTGAGTTATATTTTATTGGAATCACTAGTGCACTTAACTTACAAGGCATCTTAAGCATTCAAAATAAAACTTGACACTGGTTTGTTTAACAAACAAATCTGACATTTTCAAAGTGACAACCAGATGTCACAATGAAGAGATGAAACTAGGCTGAGCTCATTGAAGACAAAAAAGTTAAAAGACTAAAAAAAAAAAGTCTCATTAATGCTGCCTTAATCATGTCAGAATGATGAGTTAATTTGAAACGCCACCTCCATGATGTAATTACCAGTAAGAAATCCAGACTTTCTAGTTTTTAAGCATGTCAATGAAAGAACAATGGCCGAGGCAAACTGATATTAAACACAATAATAAATGATGTATTATAACCTGAATAATGCTGAGATTGTTATTCATGTCACTCTCTTCTGACCTCCTGCGCTCTTCCTGAGTCCATTAAAACATCTTGTTTTGGGACACTTAGAGCGATCTGTGTATGCCAGACCCTTGGAGACACTCTGAACACAGTGAACTATACAGCAGTTGGCTAAATGCTGTCAACGCTCGGCCTCAGTGGCCTGACTCACCTTCTTAATTACCCATCATCCCCTGCACAGCCAGGCTCTCACAAATTACGCCCCATTGAGGACGAGTGATAGAGCTGTCAGGGAGTACTCAGCGTTTCTTAGCGGGAGAGGGCGATCACACATACACACAAACCCGCTGAGTAGGCAAGAGCTGGTGCCAACATCTGAAACACTCCCCGAGCTTTCTTCATCTTCAACATAGAGGAACAATGACTGCGGCGACACTGACATAATAGAGAGAGCGAGAGAGAAGAATGGTGTGTGTGTGAAAGTGAGGAGGAGAAAGAGAGAGAGTCTGGGAAGTGATGGATACGATGGAGGCCAAGAAGTATCATGAGAGCTCGACTTCGTGACCTTATCTCTGGGTTGGTTATGAATTGCAGGTCTTCATTAAGTATGTTAATATTACCTAATGGACAACATTTAGAAGTTTGTAAAAACAAAATAATTTGTCTCAGACAACAGGAAAGAGTTATAAAAACTTAGTATTGGAAATTTTTTTATTGAAAAAAATAGAGGCGTCTGGGGCAAGTTGTCACATTTTTTTGTATTATCCATTACTAAATCTATTCTGTATTTCCGGTGTTTCGTGAATTGTTTTATGCTTCATAATTGTATAATTTACATGTAAATCCTAAAAAAATATATAATGGCCAGTGTTTCCTGTGACTACTTACCCCACTACTGGGGTATGTTGTCACAAGAGGCTAACATATATTATCAGTCAAAAGTTTAGGATATTTTTTTTTACAAATGTTTTTGAAAGAAGTCTCGGTAAAACGTTACTTATAGCATTATAACAAGTTATTAAAGGGTATAAGGTACCTGACATTTTATTACAATATTTATAAATAAATAATTTATTATTAGATTAAATACATTATATCTTGTAAATAATTACAACTGAATTAAAAATGCATAGTGTAACAATCAATTGATTAGTGCTATAATGTATTAACTGTGGTAATAATTATTCATGAGATTGTACAATGTATTATAAGGTGCATAATAATTAATGCATTAAAACTACTTTGATAATGCATTATAGGCACATAAAGGCTTTAAGTAAAGTGTTACAGAAATCTCTGATGCTCACCAAGGCTGTATTTATTTAATATAAAATACAGCAAAAACAGTAATAGTAACAGTTGAATACAGTTGCTGCTGAATACAGTTTTTACTGTATTTTTGATCAAATAAATAAAGCCTTGGAGAGCATAAGAGACTTCTTTCAAAAACATTTTAAAAATCTTAATTATTCCAAACTTTTGAATGGTATAGTGTATTTTAAACAAAGAGTATTTTTCTGGCCAATAACGGTTAATATGGTCAATTTTTTTTAAAAGTCAGAAATCTACTAAAACTAAACACCTGTGATTATTACATACAAACAAATACATTGAGTATGCTATACCTTTCTCAAAGTTACCATAATTCTATAATGTCTGCACAGCAGTGTGCTGCTTTCACTCTGACTGGCTTTGTTTTTTAAAAAGGCTAAATCAATTTTGTGAAATGAAAAAGGTCACTTGTACCATAAAAGTCTTCTGAGTCATATCGCTTATTGTTCATATAATTATTCTGTCCAAGAGACACATGGTTCATGTTCATGCAATTAAGACTTTGATACAATAACAACAACTTCCTCTGTCTATGAGACTGTAAATTGGCATCTATTACTCACAACGTAAAAAGAGTGAATGCGGTAACTATACATGATTCCTGGACTCCAGACTGCCTCTAATTCACTCGTCTAAGAATTTGCTCCACGTGTGTAATTGCTATAAATTTGGATTAGAGATTGGGGACAGGTTGTAAGTTGATGTGAAGTCCTGATACATACCCATTTGTAAGTCATTAACATTTTTTACCCTCTAATTTTGCCCTTGAATTCTGCATTTTTTAAAGGAGAAAATGACGTTATGGCTCCACTGATTCTGGGTGACACTATAATTATGACGTTAACTGGTTTAAAAACTGAATCAAAATTGAAATGAAATCATTATTTAACAAAATATATCACCAGAAAACAAACAAACAAATAAACTATAAACCATGCTACTCATGCCTTCTCTACCTTTTTCTACATTCATTATACTAAATAAAACCATCACAAATTTGATTATGTTGAATATAAGCATCACAAACTAAAGATCAAACAGAAATCATTGACCGCAGGTTAGACGGCCGACACAATTACTGCATACTTACTCTTTATTCCTGGCCTTAGGACAGTCCTAGTCTGATGTTTAATATAAGGATCCTAAATTGTTGCCTGTGTAGCCAGGCTTTGTTTAAACGGGCTTATGACTCATTTTAATCCGTAAAAATATAGCCATTTCATTACGGAGCACACTCAAATATTTGTTTCTGCGGGTTTCTCCCTCATTGAAGCATAAATTGCTGCAAACTGCAGAGTTTGGAAAATGATTCCACGCCAAGCCGTTCCTAAACGAATAAATCAAGGACTAAACGCTGCCCTTAAGCAGCTAAAGACATTCATTCAGACAGTCATTCAAAACAGATCCTACATTCAATAAAAACACAGAGCGCACACACTGGAGACTGGCACTTGCCCAGTGTCACGGCAGGCCTGCCAGCTGTTATTATGCTTTGACAGTTGCAAGTCACTTGATTTCTCATTGATCCCTTTATGACTGCAATATGGCCTTTACTTGAAGGGCAGATGATCAAACGCAGAGGACTAGGTAAGTAAATGACGTATGAAAGAGTTTTTTCTTGGCCTGTAAGGGTCAAGAGTTCTTGTGTTACAGCAATAAACTCCCTGTCATAGTGCTAAAATGAGAACACTCTTTTTACGCAGTTTGAACATTTATAGAAGCAGAAAGTCAACAAAAAACCAGAGGCTGTCAACACTTCTCAATTTAAAATGGTTTTACAGCCTCACTAACTCATAGCTGCTACACACAGGACGGGTACATTTATACACTTAGTAGTTGTGTTGCAAATTAAAACAAATGTATTTGGTTCATTTTTAATTACTCTTTCAAAACCACATGATTATCATATGCGACTACTGCTTTTGCAGAATTTATGTGCAGAAAAGTAGAAATACTTTTTCTAAATATATTTTCGTCTTCAGAGAATATCTAGAATTAAGTTTATTTTTATTAGCCCATGCACTTTCTTGAATTAAGCATAAATCTAAAAAATAAAAAAGGGGACTTAAAACAAGAAAAAAGAAAAAGAAAAAGAAAAAGAAAGCATACTTTGAAACTTAAATGCAGAAACTCTCATGCTCATAAAGTACCACATCAAATTAATTTAAGACACTGTCATGGTCAAAACAAATCATAAAACAAGCACAATACACAAAATGAAAAGGAGTCCGTTCTTTAAACAAGAAAAAAAAATATTGGGGTGAGAAAAATGTAATTAATTGAAGAAACTGCCATGTTAAAACAAAAAATCGCAAGCAAAATAAAACAAAAACATGTCAGCTAATACAATGACATCAAGTTAATTGAAGAAACTGTCATGGTCACAACAAGAAACAAACCACAAAACATAAAATGAAAAAGAGGACTGTTTTTAAAACAAGAGAAAGAAAAGAAAAAAAAACTACTGGGGTAAAAGTAATTGAAAAAACAAAACAAAACAAGATGAGAAAAGCACAAATCCCCGAAATACAAAACACAAACATGTCCGCTAATACGGTGCCATATCAAGTGGCTGAAGGCCATAGTAAAGTGACCTGAAGGTGGCACTGTATACACTCTTTTGAGAAAACTGTGAGTTTTCACAGTGAGAATCTTTCTGAGCTGTGTAACATATGAGTCCACAGTAATGTTGTAGTAATGAGGAACCTACACTGACAGTCAAATTAAGTATAAGCAAGTCATTCTATTCACTCAGTGAAAGAAACATAGTTCAGTAAAATTACTCCAGAACGCAACATACAGTAAACTTCACATTGTTAAACTAATTAAAATTATTTTGTGTATTTGGTTTAATGAAATGTTTTTATGCGGTTTAAAGTTCAAAAAACACATTATATTCCACATACTGTACATTATTGTTTTCTCCTTTATGCCTCTCCTTTTTGAAACGTGTCGATTTTTACAAAGCTCAACGGTCTGAAAGCGAGGTGTGCTGTGATTGGTCAGCTATCCAGTGCGTTGTGATTGGGCCGAATACTCAAGCGTGTGACGGAAATGTTACGCCCCTCACCATGCCGTGTCCGGTCGGAGCGACGAGACAGAAACATTAAAACACATTATAAACGAGGCAATTGTTGCATCCAGTGGGGACATAATTACGATTATAATGACTTATACTGTCTTTTTGCGCATTGCGTTGTATCGTGCTGCGTAAACATAAAACAATGTCTGTATTTGTGATCGGAGAAATTACAAACTACAAACACTACTCTACACTAGCTCAAAACTCGCGTTTGAATCGTCAAATTCTTTAAATATAAAAAAACGTACAGTCTGTGAGAGTCAGAACAGCCGGCATTTTAGTCTACTCTTCCAGGATCAGGAAATAGTCCTCTATAAAATGTGCTGCACCCATCTGAATATTTGGGTTGAAGTGTTTCTGGAACAGTGTTGTAAATAAACTTAACCACTGATTTCTATTGTGTCCTCTTTTGGAAGGCCAAACAAAGTAGCAGAGTCTTAACTTTTATAAAGAATAGCTCTTTGGATTTGAGACTTAAGTCTTTGCAACTTTATTTAACCCCAGGAAATCTTCTTTAGGCACCAAGAGCTTGTAACACTCCAAGAAAATTGAAACGCCATCATAGAACCCTTTAAACCTCACTATATAGAAATTTGTTGGCCAAAGCGGGGCAAATTTAAAGCAATGCAATTTAAGAATAAACTTAGGTTTTCCAAAATGTTCTTTCTGGTATTTCATAGTTTTCATCACTTTACTGTCATTGTAAAAGTAGTGATAATAAAGAATGAGTGGGTTTGTCTTTGTTTGCATTGAGAGGTATCCGTGCAGGATTCAGCAGAACATTTGTTTAGAGAGTCCACTGGGTCACTCAGCTGTCAATCTGAGTTTATTATTTTGACACCTCATTTAATCTGTAAGTGTGTGTGTGTGTGTGTGAAGTGAGTGAGTGAGTGAGTGAGAGAGAGAGAGAGAGAGAGACGAGAGAGAGTGAGAGAGAGAGAGGGGATGAGGTGAGATATAGAGAGAGAGATAGAGAGAGAGAGAGGGAGAGAGACAGAGAGAGAGAGAGAGAGAGAGAGAGAGAGATCTGTAATGAAAGGCATTCTCTGCTGGCGCCAGTATTCAGGAGATCATACTGAGACACACACACACCTCAAACAGGGCTTGACACACAACCACTTTACACCCTCACTCAAATGAACGCCCTTTCCCCTGGCAACACCTGCTGTGAGCTGACTATGCTATTCTCTAATAATTACTTTTTAACCCTTCATTGGGTTCAGCGCCTGCACAACATACAGTACAATGCAAGGAATGAAAATGTTAATTACACAGAGGACTAGAAGGAACATGGTGTGAAATACTCTGGTGTGTGTGTGTGGTGTGTACCTAATTTAGGTTATGTAAAATACAATCTATTAAAATTTTAAATATGACTTTTGAACATTTATACCTATAGATAAAATATTCTCATTTGAATGTTAGCCACATATTTATATTTAGACTAAAATGTCACAAATGTAGCATGCATAATCAATTTAACGTTTGCATTTAATTTTGTTTTCTCCTTCAAATAATTGTTAATACAATTTAACTCCATGCTTTTTAATGAATTTATGATCTATAATAATAATTCTATAATCCAACTTAAATTTATATCCAACCATTTTTAATGAACGTATGATCTAATTGTCATTAGTATTGCTATTTTTAATTTTATAATCAATTTAACTACATTTTTATTCAATCCTTTTTAATTAAAAAAATCAAAGCTCTGGATTTTCTGAATAATACAACCTATTCACCATTATATGCACATTACACGCACACCAACTGCAGTTGTAGAATCTCCAGTGCAATGATAGAACACCGCGCTGGTGAATACTGAAACCTTTATTGTGTTATTATCCATTGAGGATGAATGAATGTTTGTCACACACAGAAATGACTAATACTGCAGGGTTTATGATTTCACTTGCTGCACCTTACAAGAACTTCAATTCATCCTTCCAGCACCAGTCAAATAAATAATAGAAATACATAAATAAATACACATTAGAACTTTACATTTAGCAATTGGGAAAAAATCAGATCACAATAGATAAATATAAAGCACAATAAATAAAAAAAACAGCAACAGAAAGGGGAAACATGTTTCAATCTGCTTTTGAAAGTTTATACATTCAGCTGGGACTGATTTGCTGTGGAAGTGATAAATGTACACAAAAACAATTCAAAGGTCACTCACCTTCATGAAGTGTTTTCACATTCTTAAACTTTTTAAAGAATCTACAACATTAATAAACATTTAAATGGCTGCTGGTGCTTTGTGTAAATGTTTCAGCACACAAACAAACAAAAATGACTGTTCTAATACCTAAAAATACTTTACCGTTACTCCTGTTTACATTCAAATGACTTGGTTTTCACATATTTAATTTAAATTCTAGGAAATGGTGTGGTTTTTAAGCATGCAAATGTGTATAAAATGTATTTTTTGCACAATTCATTTCGTCCTTACGATCAAAAGTCAGATTTTCTCATTTAGTAAAATGAACAAAAAAGTGTAATAATCGCTTTTCTCTTTTAAATCAAAGACACGTTGCTTTAAGAGAACAATCAGTAGTTAGAGTTGATTTAAGGGAAAATTATCACAGTTTTTGGAATGCTTTTTCTTGCCAATGCACTCGTTTCTCAGTTGCATTGCAGTTCATTAGAACACAATTCACAGCCAATGTACACTTCATTACACTAAGCTAAATTACTTCAAATGAAACCATAAGCGAGAACTAACGCCTAACAAACTTCGCAGAATTACAAGCAGCACGACCTACAATGCCACAGTGAGACGTGCCATCAAAAAGTGGCTTGGTGACATTTAAAACATGTACGGATGAGCTTCAGAGTCTAGATTTCCTCTAAACTGGTATGGAGTAGATTTCTGAAAGCATTTGTATTGCAGAAGGTCGACAAAGTAGCAACCTACAAACCGTCACTTCAAAGACATTTGTGTGTGTCACAGTTAACCTAAATAGTTATTCGCACCAAATTCCCATTTTAAACACGAAAGACACACATAAACGCCATCCGATTGACTTGACCATCAACATTATCTGAATTCCACCCTCATAAACCCTTTAAAGTGAAAATACAGTGACCCCTTCTCGCTGCTTATTTCTCAGAGTGGTTCACCTCGTCCTTCATGACTGGCAGCCAGGGAGGAGACAGCTCTGGGATGTTCTTCTTGGCCTGGTTGAGGTGGGTCATGGCAGTGTACAAGCTGCCCCTGGAGTTCTGCTCAGGGTAGTACATCTCCAGAGCCGACGGGGTGCAGTGTCTGTGCTAGATTAGAAAGTAGATGTTTGCAAATAAAGGTTATATAGGAATACATTAACTCGAATGGAGAAGGTCAGGCAGGTTCTGTTATAAATCAAACATAAAGGTGAATGTCATGGAGCTCTGCATTCCTGTTGATATAGCATCGGTAGAGCGGCCAAACCACTGATAACTACCTCTGAAACAACAATCCTGCCACTTCCATTTACACACATGCATAAACTGGGGAAATCGATATTTTAGAAGTGGACAATGATATTCTATCACTGTTTTTTCCAAATGTGTTGAGATGACAAGTGAAGCTTAGCACATTGTCTACAAACATCAACAAAAAAACACATTTCTGTAAAAATCAATGACCTGTAGTGCTAAAATATATGTAGTTTATGGGGTGTGCTGTATATATATATATAATATATATATTACCAGTATATCTAATCTTATATATATATATATATATAGACGCAAAAAAACACACAAGTCTCTATGTTGCATGTTTCATTCAATCAGTGGCCAATTATCATCTCAGAAACAAAAATATAAAAATGTGTGTTTCCGCTAGTGTAAATCAAATAATAATAATAATAGATTATATTAATTATTTTGATCCATCAATATGGAATGAATATGCAATGTGTTCTGTTGCAAAACTCTCATTTGAGCAAATAGCAGATTATCTGGGATTTCATATAGAAAATTTGTATACTGTGCAAAATATACATACTATATTCTGCCACAAAATTAAGATTGCTATGTTAATGTTATTCCTAACAGAGCATGTCGACAACCTAATCATCTTATACAATATTGAAAAAAAAAATAACTATAAATTTACTTTCTACATAATATTATGCATGGAATAGACATGTTAAGTTTTATGCAAAAAGTAGACATAACTATTTCTAGTTCTAGTTAAAGGAACATCTTAGTATATTCTTATTTGGGAAGTTACATAAACACAAAATTAATTTTAAAACTTCAAACTTACAGAACCTGTAGCTATATATCTGAACATACCCAAATTCTTAAACTTAAATGATCCAAAACTGACTACATAGTGTAAGCAGTAATAAACTATTTCTCAGGAATGCAAACTATGAAAGATTTATTATATTTCCAATTTGTAAAACAGATGCTTAGATGCTTGAAGTGACACTTTACTCATCCCACAAAAACAAAAAGGTGTTTTGCGACTGAAAGACGTCAATCAAGAGACGTCAACATGCCATAGCTTCCATAAACCTCATTCCATCTTAACAAGAGGCAATTTTCCCGCTCTTCAAGTTAGCAACGCTACATTAGTGTGGCATGCTAATTATGGCAGTGGTATCTGCATCAAAGGGGGTGAGGTGGAAACCCCTGCAGGCCTTAATCACAGTTTAGTCATGGTTAAGACTAATTAAAGACATTCTCACACTCCACCAAAGCTAATGCACCGCTTCAGATGCTGTCCGCAGACTGAAGATCTGCAGCTAAGCTTTGCTGAGCTGCAAACAAAGTAAATTTAAACGAATATCACACAAACAAAAGATGCAGTTAATACTTAATCGCTCTGCTCCAAAACCTAGTAAGCTACCCTGCTGCCTATCCTAACAGAAATATACTTTCATATGTGGGTAACTTGAAACAGCATATTTGTGCATCAAACAAATAAAGTTCCTCACATGAAGCAACAAGGAAAACAATACAATATGAATTAAATTGGAATCAAAATTGCGGATCATTCACCTTGAAGTCACTTGTTTGTCCGGAATGAATCAGCCATTTGAACAAAGGGTTGAATGAATGATTCAATGACTCATGCATAAAGACAGTCACTTGGCGCCACTTGCTGGAGTTACAGTGTAACTTAAAAATCCAAACTACTAATGCACAGACTGCTGTATAAATTATTATTCATCTGGTAGCTATATACCATCATTCTCAGATGATTCATTCACAATGAAAGAAAGTAGGATACGTTTTGAGGTGAAAATCATGTTGAGATGTCATACCGGTGGCAACCACTGGCTAGTTTTCACTAAAGCCACAAGTGAAGACATTTGTTTACAGAAGTGTGATTTGTCATCTACATTTCAGACCAAAAAATGGTTTGTAAAGTAGCCCACAGATGTTCTCAGCATGGTGTATTTGTGCTATACTGGGTACCTGGAGAACGAAGCCCTCAGGGCAGCCGAGCTGATCGTACCACAGCGCTTTATACATGACCAACAGAAGCAGACACGCCAGGAACGCCAAGGTGATAATAATCAACCCAGTCAGCTGGAAAACACAGACATTCACACATGTATTTATGCCTTCCATTTTTTATTTATACTCGCATTTCCCTCACTAACAGACAGACAAATGCAAGATCTAAGTAGGCTGGGCAATCTGTCCTTGTCTTTTTTTTTTTTTTTTTGTTACCTGGCTTCTATGACATTCTCATCATAAAGGTTTATGTTTAGCTTCTTGATGCTCGGCACATACAGCTTCCTCTTCTTCTCCTTCAGCTGATACTCTGCTGTGGTTTTTACAATCACCTATAGAGTCACAGAGAAAGAACGAACTATTAAAATAGTCCAAACAAAGAACAAGATGAGAGGGGGCTGGGCAGAAACCACAAGAATGGGCTCGCTGCTTTCAGAGTTAGCATTAGAAACCCTAATGGAAAACCAGCTGAAGCAAGTAGCTGTGTTTTCAAAAGTTTCTAAATGGTCGACAAGACGTTATGTTCCAAAGAACATCTTGACTATGTTGAGGTGCATTGTTGTTAGTCCAATATGGTCGACCAGTTTGCGCAGCACTGACTGACACACAACAATGAGTCTTTTTGGAATTATTTGCACAGCCAAAATAGAGTCAACATTACATCCCAACCAAGTCTTATGTGCTCTGATTGAAGCCAAATTTAGGATTTAGAAATTTAGGACCCGGTCCTAAACCTAACCGATAGCTTTAACAAAAGCAAACATAAGATAAAACACATTTGTGACACTGGACCACAAAACCAGACATATGGGTAAATTTTTTGAAACTGAGATTTATACATCTGAAAGTGAATAAATAAGCTTTCCATTGATGTTATGGTTTGTTAGGATAGAACAATATATGGCTGAGATACAACTATTTGAAAAACTGGAATCTGAGGGTGCAAAAAAAAATCTAAATACTGAGAAAATCGCCGTTAAAGTTGTCCAAATGAAGTTCTTAAGCAATGCATATTACTAATCAAAAAATGAAGTTTTAATATATTTACAGAATATCTTCATGGAACATAATCTTACTTAATGTCTTAATGATTTTTGACATAAAAGAAAAATCAATATATTTGACCCATACAATGTATTTTTGGCTATTGATACAAATATACCCCAGCGACTTAAGACTGGTTTTGTGGTCAAGGGTCACATTGCCTGAAGCAACATGACATTTTCGCTCCTCGCTGAAAGTGCAATGTTATACCAGGTGTGCTACCTAGCAAGTTTACTATGTCAGAAAGCCATATTTGTGGAGCTGGTAATGTCATGCAAACATCAAAATGTATTATTCTAGTTTACAAATCATGCACTTGGTTGTTTGTTGAGGTCATAACATACCGTATTGTGCAAAGAGATGCAGGATAATGAGTCTTTATTAATGAATACTCTGCCCCTGTAATCATAATTTCCATGAAAAGGAATAAAAATCTATGTTTTTCTGCCACTAGTGGTAATTTCCGCTGGAATCTGCAGTGAATTGTATGTATAGGTATGTTGTGGAAAAATATAGGTAGAGGCAGGTTTTTTTAAAAAGCTTAGGTTGTAGGACACACAAGATGTTACTTCAGCACATTAAAAATGCAGCGCGCGAGCTCCTACTACTATATAATTTGTCATCTTTTAGATGAGTCACTGCAAAGTTAAATTCAAACTCTGCTGTGTGTTTCCACCCGTTGCACTTGCCTCCTTCAGAGCTAAGAATAGAAATAAGCCATCTGTGAGAGTTCTGACATGAGCTTGTGTGCAAGCTTGTGATCAGATGGTTTGCAAAGACTTTCGGGGGACAAACTGTATCAAACTCAGTGACAATGAATCTTGATGGTGTCACATGAATTCTTTCTTTCATGCCAGGCTATCCGCTGGGATCTTTCGGGGTGGTTTCTACCGTGTCTTTGATGGTATCAGTGGTACTGGATGTCTGCCGGTCCACCTCCGGTCTCCTATGACATTCTTCCCCTTAATGAAGTTCTATGCGGAGTAATGAGTAACAGAGGTGCGCTGCTGTCTTTAATATGGCACTATGTGTGGGTTCTGCTCTCTAATGCATGAATGGTAATTACCTTATCAGGGAAAGGCTGCTGTAACTGGCCGACCTCCAGTGGAGTGATGAGGGGGATGTTGTCAAAACCGTCCTCCACCGACGGCTGTCTCTCCATCTTGTCCACCAGGTTACTGCCTAATTTCACCATATCTGAAGCAAACATGAATGATTAGGTCCTATATTCAGCAAAAAATGCAAATGAACTCAATATATTCAACCGAATACTTATACAATTTCCTTTCGGTAAGTGTCTTACTTTTCATTACTTAGCAATTTTGTGTTATTATGACAGGAAGTTTTTTGTGGTTTATTGTGATGTTTGCATCTATAAGCAGTTTTTATGTTCAATATAACACTCTGAATGTTGCTGGAGAGGTTTTTGGACATGGTTCCTTCATTTTGCCTGTGTTTTTTTTTTCTCAAAGTATGTGTCAAATGTAGTTTAGATATTTGTGCAATATAATTAACTATATATGCACATATATACACACACACACACACACACACACATATTTTACATAAATATTAGGTGCAGCACACACACCAAACACAACACAAACACACAACACACAAACACACCACACAAAACCAACACAACATCCAAATACTTTTTTACCTAACACCACACACACACACAAAATATTCATACACACACACATATATATATATATATACGGTATATATATATATATATATATAGATATATATATATATATGATTGGTTGAACTAAATATATTACTTTACAGAAATTAAGAGTCACAGCAACTAATTGATGTTATTGTATAATTTCATCCTTTCATGCCATCATTCACCTGAGAGGATTTGTATCTCTGCATCTGTTGTTGGTTGATGTTTTCCATTTAGCACTAGTTAAACAGTAAATATCTCTCCATTAAGTCTGTCTCTGAGGGGTCTGATGTTGGAGCTCTGTGATGTTGTCACTCAGTTACTGTGAATCTCTCTCCATGTCATTATGACTCAGTGTCTCATGTCTTACTCATTAGCCGACTGAGGAAAACATCTGATAGGTTACCGCTCTCTCTCATTATTTCTCCAACCTAATAGGCTATTACAGAGCCCTCTACAGAATACAAAACTCATAAACACAACAATCACTAGTGATAGATAGACACGTCAGCCCACATTAAGCCATTTTGAGATTGTTGGCATTGGGCAATAAAAGCTTTACTGATTAGACATTTCCATAATTTCAGTTATTCTCATTTAAAGGGGTCCTATTATGCTCTTTTACAAAGTATTGATTTTGTTTGGGGGGACTGTGTACTGAAGAGGTCTAATTGAGGTTGTTCGAAAAAAGCATTATTTTCACATATTTTACCTTTATTCTACACCTCTTCACAGTCTGGCTGATGAACGGATAGAAATAGTTCCTGTATCAATGAAGGTCAGCGTCTGAAATCGAAATGTGCATGTGATTGGTTAGCTGGCCAGTGTGTGTTGTGATCGGTTAACTGGACCAGTGTGTGTTGCGATCGGTTAACTGGACCAGTGTGTGTTGCGATCGGTTAGCTGGACCAGTGTGTGTTGTGATTGGTTAGCTGGGAAAGTGTGTGTTGTGATTGGTTAGCTGGGCCAGTGTGTGCTTGATTGGTTAGCTGAGCCAGTGTGTGCTGCGATTGGTTAGCCGGGCCAGTGTGTGCCGTGATTGGTTAGCCAGGCCAGTGTGTGTTGTGATTGGTTAGCTGGGCCAGTGTGTGTTGTGAGTGTTGTGGGCCAGTGTGTGCTGTGATGGTTAGCTGGGCCATTGTGTTTTGTGATTGGTTAGCTGGGCCGGTGTGTGTGTTGTGATTGGTTTGCTGGGCCGGTGTGTTGTGATTGGTTAGCTGGGCCAGTTGCGCTTGTGATGGCAGTTGGGAAATGTCATGCACCTGACCATAGCGCCTCGATTTAACCCGGTGATTGTAAGTCAACTCTAAGTTCGTCTGCCTTGGGAAAGCTAGCGTGTTTTCCGACATAGTGATAACACTCGTTGCATTTTCTAGTGCAGCTCAACCAGGTCTCGTCACATTCGTCGATCATTTGCCATATCACAAATCCCGGAAAAGATGCGTTGTAGTCCAAACGAGTCGTTCATTGTAGTTTTGAAAAGTGATTTCTGTTAAAATAAAACCTCCTTTTGAAGTAGACTTTAAACTTTGTAACTTTGCAGATCTTTTTAATGCTCAAACAGCAACATTACAAACTAACTAAAGTTGAAAAAGTGAAAAGCATAATAGGACCCTTTTAAAAATGATTTTTGAATGTGGATTTTGAGTAATTATCATTCTAGATTAGCTCAGAATAGCAAGTCGAGTTTTTTATTTATTTTTATTAAATTTTTATTTGGGTGCATATGATGAGTTTATTTGCAACAAACAGATAACTCAGTTTTTATAAATGTTCATAAATCATGTTTTTATTGTGTTATCATGTTTTTATTGTTTTTTTATTGTGTTAGTTAGCTGTATTTTTTAGTTATTATTATTTAATCAAAACAACCAACTGCAGTTTGATTTATATTACTTGGAATGCGCAATAAAAAAAAAACTTTTTTTTGAAACGGAGTATCTGTTTTTTCAAAGGAATAGAGATATCAAACAAACAGCTGATTTAGATATGAAAGAAGGGTCTGAGTGACACAACTCAATAATCATGGCCCCCCCCCCCCCCCCCCCCCCCCTTGGATCATTGCTTTTTTGGTGACATTTTGGTTGTTGAAATGTGTCTAAATATATTTGTAGTTTTAATAACAAATTATATAAATGTATTAACCCCATTTATTTATTTCCATCATTGTTAAAGACGTCATTAGTGTCATTTTGACTAAGCATTACATTTGAAACCGTATTAAAATAAATAATTGCATGCTCCTTTTCTGTAACAATCACTTCACGTGGAAGACACTGCAGGCCATGGAACAGGCGTGTTTTATTGGCTCTTCCACAGAACACCTTTACTTGCTCTATCAAGGTTATCCGAGATGCCCAATGTACAGCAGCCCATCAGCATGTGTGAGGCGTCCAAATAATGTCTGCGCTGTCTCTCAAATAACCTTCGACCACAGACCAATACAGCACCACTGAACGCATATCAAATCATAATTCATTATCTAAAATACAGACAGGACGAACGTAAGCATTTAAGCGTAATTTGTAATTCATCACGCGGCATTACGCGCTCACAATGTACCATTATTACGCAACAGCTGCGCGTTCACTGAGGCATTATACGTCAAAATAATTATGGATGTTTTTCTTTCTTATGATGCATTGAAGGGATTAAGCGAATTTTCGATCGGGAAAATAGAAGAGACGGAATACATTCTACGTTTGCTCTCGCGTTTCTGTAGTCTTAGCCTCTGCCCAGAGGTTTGGAAACGGCAGAGACTAAACGATAGACCGTTTCGAATAACACAGCCTACAATTTGTTTTTCCGTCGGAAATGAATGCAGAAGAGATACTCACTGCTTCCCCTGCGGATGTCTTGCTGATGCTGATGGAGAGCTACTGTTATTATGGCTGTGTGTGTGTGTGTTGGCTGAAGCGCATCCGCTCCCGTCGCTGCTGTTTGATGTCAGCTGTATCGCAGCAGATAACTGGCTGATCAATGTGACAAATACCATTTTACATATATCCACAATTACTTTGAGCATGTGTGTTCGGTGATTTATGTGAAGGAAAGGACAGTAAAAATGTCAGATATGCTGCAAAAAGAGTCCAAAACAATCTGTTTTAAAGCAAGTGGAATTTAAATTAGATTAAATTATTTAATGTAATAATATGTGTAAAGTAGCTACGTCTGACACAAAAGTGATATTTAGCAGTAATTTAGTACGCTCTATTTATTTTGTTTTATTTTATTGCACGTCTCATCTAGATTATCAAAATTTCCATTTTATTTTCTTAGTCTATTAGATGTTAGACTAAAGGCAAATTAGTTAAACATACATATGGTGGCTAGTTGTCGCACAAAATGTTTTACAAGTGTTAGTTAGAATCAAAAGTTATGCCAGGACCACTATCGTCAAGATGATTGACAATTAGCATGCAGTTTGGATTGGCGGTATGGTTCTGTTATGGGCAAGAACTCCCTGCGTATACATGTAGCGTAGCATGGAAAAGAGCAAGGAGAGCAGCGATAATACCCCAAGGGTAAACAGAACAGAACCAACATAAATGTATTGCAGATATTGTTATAAAGTTCACATTTTAGAATTAGTCTGATTCAAAGGAGAATTAGAAGGTTGAATCCTGACTGACAGAGGAGGAGCTTGGGATGGGGGAGGGTAATTATCTATTGAGCAATGCAAAAAACTGCTGATAATACTGAGGGACCTTATATATGAATGTTAGATAGGTGTCGTATTCCCATAGGTAGATGGAGATCAGCTGAGAGTCAGCTGATGCGAGCTTGACTAACGTGACATGCCAGAACTAACACTACGCTTGATTTTTACATTCAGACAAGAGTCAACTAAATAACCAAGATGTATTTTCTTTAGGTCAGACCGGCTGTTTTTTAATGATATATACATATGTGTGTGTCTGTTTGCTAAATGACAAAATGTGTGTGTGTGTGTGTGTACATCATTATATATACATATCCAAAAAAAATTATGGAAATTTTGGCAATTGTGGTTATACTTTTGTGAAAGTAGTGCATGCAAGACACAGACTGAATTCTCTGCTATCAGACTCAACTCTGTCTGAGCTTATGCACATTTTATCATCTCTCTGCAGGACGCGTGCTGTGGATTTGCCAAACTTAATGAATTTATTATGCCAACTCTTTCATCTAGTCCTTCATTTCAGCCTACATTTCTTTTTCTTACCTTAAGTTAACTGAAAACTAACTTCAGAAGAAGTGTCAGTGTGGCCACTTGGCCAGATCTGCACATTAGTACCAGGTTTACTAAAGTAGTTTGATTAATTATGATTATGAATGTCTTCTGAGTGTATTTATAGCTGTAGAAATCAGTGGATGATGTTTTTTTTTGGTAAAATTCAGACAGAAGTCAAAGGTCACCTGACCAACTCTGTCTTGACTTAATTTTCACGTGCAACATCATGTCCTTACAAAAGGGCATTTTATGTATTCAGGATTTCACTGTGTCTAAGTTGTCACTAGATGGCAGTGGGGTTTTAAAATAACTATTTGTTTCAAACACGACTCTCCAACTTCTTTCTACCCCAAATCCGATTGCACACGAAATGAAAGGTCACATGCCAAACTACTGAACTGCTCTTTCCAGATTTATCATGGATGTTGAGGATAATACCAGGTCAGTCCTGGATAACTTTCCACCACTTACAGTATTTACAGTAACTGGGACTCTTAAATTAGCCATGACCCTAATTCTGCTGGTGACTGCTTTAATACCACAAATAATCTAAGGGAATATTTTATAGGCTATACTAAATGTTATACATTTATATATATCTTTACACAGGCCTGAAAACGATGTAAGTATACAGTTACCAAATGTACAGAGACGAGTTAGAAAATGTTTTTGCTATTTAGTTTGATTTAGTACTGTATTAAACTATTATTAAATGTTTTAGTATCAAGCACAGGCTCAAACAAAACCACAGTTGCTGGTAAGGCACAGATGCACCCAGAACCTGATCCAAGAAATCATGTAACAGCCTAAAGTGAACCCCTGACAGTCGATAAATAGTTTTTCTTAGAAAATGAGTGCTTTTGAGTCAGCTTCTTCCAAAACTGTCCTGCCCAAGCGCACAAAGCACTCTAACACTTTCAATTCCACGTGGGAAGCTGTGAACATCTGGATGATGGGTGAATATGTACTCTTTTCCAAACCAAAACATACTCATTTGAATTGCTTATGATGTCTCTATAATAGTAGTCTTGTTTCTCAGGTTGAACGGGTAAGAAATATTAATCAATATTAACATTTAGCAATTTTCCATGCATATTTCTCAATGTAAATATGATAATATTTATGTTTACATCACTGAATACATGGCAGACTGTGTCAGAAAATATCCCCTTTCTTGTCTAAACTCCAACAATGCCTGTCTAATCTAGAGGTATTAACTCAAAATGAAACTTTCCTGGGATTGTAAAGGGCAAGGCCAGCGAGGATAAGAGCATAATGCCAAATGAAGTGTGTGTGTGTGTGTGTTTGTTCACAGTTGTTCCTGATCATTCATGTAATACATTCATGTAATACATGTTGGCATCAGATAATCACCTCAATGAACTAATTTGCCTCGATTTGCTGCAACTCTAAAGGTCAGATAAGGTCTGGTTAATTATGGGATGTGGACAGAACTTACTTGGAATTCAGAGCGGCCGATGACACTTCAGACTGCCGAAACATGAGCAGTACTGAAAATATTTCCAAACTCCAGAGGAACACTGACCCCAAACCTTAAGGGAATAAAAACATTTCATAATAAATTATATAACACTATAAATATTATACAGTTATGAAAATGGCTACTTTAATTTAGGTGGTTATGACAGCTCTGCAAGTTGTATATAATGCTACAAATGATTTCTGTTTTAAATATGTGCTGTTATTTTGAACTATTCATCAAAGAATCCTGAAAAAATGCATAATGGTTTCCACAAAAATATTAATCTTTAGTTAACATAACGGTTTTCTACACTGATAATAAGACATGTTTCTTGAGCAGCAAATAAAGCATATTAGAGTAAGTGACACTGAAGACTGGAATAATGGTTGCTGAAAATTCAGCTTTGCATCACAGGAATAAATTACATATTCAAATATATATTCAAATAGAAAACTATATTTAAATTATAACAATATTCCACAGTATCACTGTTTTTACTGTTTTTTAAATGAAATAAATGCAGCCTTGGAGAGAATAAGAGCCTTTTTGCAAGTCCCAGCTAACAAAAATACATTCTTAGAAAATTTTGCTAACGTTCGCATTAAGGTATGAAAACATTATTTCTGAATGTTGTTTGAATGGTCAAAATGTCTAGATTTTTAAACAACTTTTTTTTCCTTAATCATATGAAAGTTAAGGTAACATGCCATTTTATAATTTTGCAAACATTACAGGAACCTTGCTTTTGAATGTTCTCTGAATGTTCTGAAACAAGTAGGCCTGACATTTAAAAATGTCCAATTAAACGTTTCAGAAAAAATGTTCACCAACAATGTATAAATAACATTATGAAGTGATTTAAATTTTTTTTATAAACAACATTTTTAGAACATTATTAAAGATCAGATAACTTTGAATGAACGTTCTTTTAATGTTACTATAAGAATGTTTGTTAATAACTTATAGCCAGAACGTTAGCCAATGTTCCGAGAACGTTCCCTGTAAGATGGCATATAGTAAACCCAGTCTACAGTTGGCTTGGATGTTTCACCAGTGCACACTCATAGTGTAGTTTTATTTTTAAGAATTATTGTTCATAAGTTAGGTTGAACTTTTCACTCTTGTTCATTAAATAAACCTGCTAGAATAAGTCCAGCTGTAAAGTTGTGAAAGTATCAGTTGCAACAGCAGCCATGTTGTTTGTCTGTGATTAATGTTGTTTAGATACACAAAGGCCATATTCATCTCATCTGCGCATCAAACGCCTCTGCACGAATCACAAACACACAATTATAGCAGCAGTCGTTTTATGTCTAATGATGTCTCAGAAATGGAATCTCTTTCCGTGCAGTCGGAGTCTGGACTGTGGCGATAGGAATAAAATTAGAAGTGTTCCTCCTTCAGTTACAACCTCCTCCGTCTAAGCAAAAGCGTGTGGTATTTCTGTTTCTACAAAGCAGCAGATGGAGATCAAAGCCTGCGGATTGATGTGTTCATATGTTGCTGGCTGCTTCATGTAATATTTATATTCAACACTGGTCTATGTATTCTCTGCTCTTCTGATTTGTCCATTTGAATGTTCCAGGTTTATATAATTCCACATGGTGAAGATGAAAGTGTAGGCTTTCCTTCCAACCCTCCATTCTCTTCTCCTCCCTGTAGGGTACGCTTAATTACTTTATTCTATCATTCTTTAAATCAACAATCATGTTTTACATGAATGCCAAATTAAAAACAATTATTAAATCCGAACTGCAAGTTTATGTTTATATGTCAGAATTAGAATCATATAATATTATATTTACAGAAAGAGTTCTGATGCTTAAATTTGATTTTTTTTCAGGGATTTTTTCTGCACTTTACATTGTTATGCCAGTAGGTGGCAGCAAGTGACTGTCTATCACCAGTCGCACACGTCCTGAAAAGTGACCAGGGCTGCGCTTCCCAAAAGCGTCGTAAGCCAAAGTTGATCGTAGCTCCACTGGATTACAATGCTTTTGGGAAACGCAGCCCAGAACATTTCGCATTTCCCCCCCTGTTGGCTGGCTGCAGTATAGGTTAGAAACCCCACCCTCTTCATGTAAACAAATGGGACGTGAGCCAAACTAAAATATCAAATTACTGTTGTTGTTTCTGTATTTTTAGGTAGTTATTATCATCTATTGTATGTTCAAGTATTTGTTTTTCTAAAAAATTAGTTTGAGTTAATTTATGCTATAAAAACGGTGTGGCGTTGTGTTTGTGTGCTTGAGATTGAGTTTGCGGGAGTTTTGGCGGGACCTTAATATCATATCATAGCTATCACTATACTTAGACTCAGGGTCTTGGGCTCCAAATGATGGTATTAGCAAAAAGTAACAGTGCCTATTTCTGGGACATATTAGCTTATTTTTCTAAAGTGGAAGAAAATAGATATGTGTCACCCATCTTTTTTTTTTCTTTTTTTTACAGTCTATCCACATTTAGTTTTATCTTGAATGTGCTATGCTTCCAGTGTCATTTGCTTCCAGTCATTTATAGCTGTACAAAAACAACTTGTTGTGATTTAACTAAATTATAAACAAATAGCACAAACAGGTTTACCATTTAGGCCTACTGCACTTTGTTCTTCTTATAGCTATTTACCTATAGCAACTATTGAATTGGGAGTCTTGCACATTCACAGAATAGCTTACTTTCACATTGCAAAATAATTAGGATAGGCCCACAATTCATTCAAAAACACTCATTCTGGAACTGGTTTAAGTGACAAATCGTCTCAGGTTACGTATGTAACCCTGGTTCCTCGAGGGAACGAGACGCTGCGTCGAGAACGCTAGGGGAACGCCTTCAGCGACCCACGCTCTGAATCACATGTGAAATCAGTCCAATAGCTGAGCGGGACGTCACGGCGGATGACGTCATGACCAGGAAGCTATAAAAGCACGTGCGGCGGAGCCAGCGTCAGCTTCTAGGAATGAAGCAAGCGCCGGCAGGGACGCCGGAAGTATGGCACCGAGACGCAGCGTACATACGTAACCTGAGACGTTCCTCTTCAGGAACTCGAGCTGCGTCGAGAACGCTAGGGGAACGAGAATACCCACGCCGCCAGACTTCCAAATCTCTGCCTAATGTGGAAGACTGCACAGCTAGGGCGAGAGGACAAAAGAGGCCTGAGTGGCTAAAGTAGGCGGGGCTCGCCATCCCGAAGGCCAACTTTTGGAGGGGTGAATCTTGACCCCCAAAGGAGAGGGGAGATCAGAGGACTCGAGGCTATGGAATAGCATCCTGATCCACCACTTAGCATAAGCTTCTCTGGCCGGAGGCCTCGGCCTCAGCGCACCGCAGAGGAAACGTGTAAGAAGAGGGTGTCTTCCCACTGAATGGCCACGAGAGGGGCGTGGTAGGCTGCAATGGCCGCCACGAAGCCCTCTAGGGTGGAGTGGGTCAACCCTGCGGATAAACAGGCCTGCAGGAAATCCAGAACTGTACCAAACGGGCAGTTAGCTAGGTCGAGCTGGCGGTCTCCGCACCAAAAAGTACAGTTTCCTCATAGAGGGAGCTCAGGATCGAGGATAATCTCAACAACCTCGGTTGAGAGACCGAAAGCTATGAGCTGTGCCCCCTCAGGGACCACACCCACAGCTCTGGCTGGGGGCGGACCTCCGCGGTGAGAGGAGAGCTCTCATGATGGGATCTCCCATAGAGCAGCCGCCGAGGAGAGAAATACAGACTGAGAACCAACTCGGACGGCGGAAGGGGATACTAACGACAGATGGCCCCGCTGTCCGTGCCCGCACTCTCTCCAGAACTCCTGGGAGCAGATAAATCGGAGGAAAGGCGTATAGACGAGGCCTCTGCTACGTCTGTACCATGGCATCCAGCCCCCGTGGAGCTGGATGAGTCAGAGAGAATCAGATGGGACAGTGCGATGTCTCTTGAGTCGCGATCAGGTCCACCTGAGCCTGGCCAAAACCTCTACATATCTGCTTCACCACCTTGGGGTGTAGCATCCATTCCCCGGGCCTCAGCCCATGCCTTGACAGGATGTCTGCTCCCATATTGAGATGCCCAGGAAAATGAACTGCCCTCAGCGAGAGGAGCTTGCCCTGAGACCACACAAGGATCTGGTGCGCCAGCTTGTACAAGGGGCGCGAACGCAGAACTCCCTGGTTGTTGATGTAAGAGACCACCGTTGTGTAGTTACCAACACATGGTGACCTCTTAGATCTGGAAGAACTCGAAACATGGCCAGCATCTCCAATTGATATGCCATGTCAGATGGTGACCACTCCACAGACCGCGGGCAGGGTGGCCACTCAAGACCGCACCTCAACCGGTGAGGGATGCATCCGTCTCGGACGGCCTTCTTTGACTCTCCGCGACTGAGGTGAGATCGACTCGATCCGAGCAGGAGACATACATTGCCTGCATCGTGGTCAAATCCCACACCACGCACAGATAAGTGGTTCTCTGTATTGGAGAAAGCACACTTTTCTTGGCGTTTAACCCCAACCCCATCTCTCTTATGTGGGCGAGAACGACATCTCGATGTCAAACCACCATCCGCTCTGACTGAGCTAATATCAACCAAACGTCGATGTGGTTGAGTCGTGAAAGTGTGGGTTGAGAGTGCAAGGCCAAAGGAAGAACCAGTATTGGTAGGCTTTTGCCCCCCAAAAACGAACCTCAGGAACTTCATGTGATAAGGAAGGATGGAGATATGGAAATATGCGTCTTTCAGATCGATTGTGACAAACCAGTCCTCGGACCTGATCTGAGACACGACTTGTTTGAGTGTGAGCATTCTGAACTTCAGTCGCATGACTGAGCAGTTCAATAGGCGCAGATCTAAAATAGGACGCAACCCCCCCCATCCTTCTTCGGAACATTGAAGTACCGGCTGTAGAACCCGGAGTCTGTCTCATGCGGAGGGACCCCCTCGATGGCCTCCTTCCTCAAAAGAATAACTACTTCTTGTTCCATGACCAGAACCTGCTCGGGGCCCACCAGCGTGGGCATAATCACATTGAAAAGAGGCGGAAGAGAACCAAACTGGATTCTGTAACCTCTCTCTACAGTGCGCAGGACCCATTGAGATACATTTGGCAGTAGCTTCCACGCTGCTAAATAATCTACTAAGGGACTCAGTCTCTCGAGACTGACCTCTAGTGTAATCAGAGCGGCTAGCTCGGTGCCCTGAAGCGGCGAACCAGCAGGGGATGGCCGAACTAGCTGCTCTGGGGACCTCCGCAGAGGCGCGAGCCTACAGTGTCATACGTTGCCAACAGGCGGTAACGGAGGAAGCGCTCGCCGGAGACCGCTGCGCCCTGGAACACGGCAGGGCTGGCAGACCAACCTCCTGAGGGCACTGAGGAAAGATGGGCACCGTGTAATGCGATGTGAACCTCTCTTCCCCAGAGGGGCTTGCCCCCCGAGGTCCTGAGCCACAGCATCAGGACACTCATAGCTGAAGTGTCCTATTGAAAATGACGGCCCTCAAACCCACGTCGTCTGCTAGGAAGACTAAACCACAGCCTGCTCGGGGCAGGACCAAATGAAGCACACTTGGCAGGGGCTCCCACACCGCCAGGTGACCCCCTAAGGGAACCAGTCTCGCGAGACTCGCTTGTGGTGCGCTTAGAGCAGCTAGCTCAGTGCCCTAAAGCAGCGGACTGGCAGAGGACGGCCGTGTTAGCTGCTCTAGGTACCTCCGTAGAGGTAGCGAGCCTCTCAGTGCCGCTACGTTGCCGGGCGTAAACTGAGAGAAGAGCTCGCCGGAGACCACTGCGCCCTGGAACACAGCAGGGTTGGCAGACCAACCTCCTGAGGGCACTGAGGAAAGATGGGCACCGTGTAATGCGATGTGAACCTCTCTTCCCCACAGGGGCCTGCCCTCCGAGGTCCTGAGCAACAGCATCAGGACTCTCATAGCTGAAATCTCCTATTGAAAACGACGGCCCTCAGAACCACGTCGTCTGCTAGGAAGACTAGACACCAGCCTGCTCGGGGCAGGACCATCTAGATACCTCCGTAGAGGTAGCGAGTCTCTTAGTACCGCTACGTTTCCAGGCGGTAACTGAGAGAGCGCTCTCCGGAGACCGCTGTGCCCTGGAAAACCGGCAGGGTTGGCAGAATGATCTCCTGAGGGCACTGGGGTGAGACGGGCACCGTGTAATGCGGTGTGTACCGCTCTCCCCAGAGGGAGCTGGCCCTCAAAAGTCCTATAGGCCTTAGGCGTCAGGACATTTCCGCGAAGACTATCCAGCTAGAATGACAGTCCGCAGACCAGCCTTCTGCTAGAAGCCTTCGGCCTGGGAGCTCCACCCTGACTCTAGACTCTGCGGAGTACGAAAAGTGAGACCCCCAGAATGAGGGGCTAGAATATGGTAGGTTGGGACTGCTCCCGCCCATCAGCCCCTGCTGACCGCCTCAACCTCCTCAAAGGAAGAAAGGTTAACGCGTGCTCTCACTCGAGAAATTTACATCCCCAGAGCCCCTGTATATCTAACTTCAGACAAATTTTTAATTTTATTCCTCAGAATTAAATGCAAAGAAACAGAGTAAATACGGTCTAGTGTAGTAAGACACACATCAAAAACCGAAATGTGTCATAATACCATTATTCACACGGATCAAACATCAATCTCCTGACAAACAAAACGAGCTCTAAACTCGCCGCGAACACGGAGCGATAGGAGAGCCGTCTCCAACCGTCTGCTAGGACAGAGTGATCTCCGCGTTCTCAGTCGCGCGTTGCCTCGCGCGCGGGGAATGCCATCGCAAGATCACAGGCAAGGGACACACTCTCGGAGCAGGCCACGGCGAGAGCGGAGGTTTAATAGCGGTGGAAAAAAAAAAAACACAATCGCCAACGGATGCGCGGCTCGCTTCCTTATTAATGCTGCTCAGTATAATATAAGGATAATATGCTTGTGTAAATGATTGCTTTGTGAAACTGGCGAGCTCTTTTGATGCCCTCCGTTACTCCCGGGGGGGAAAGCCTACCGCCCCGGGCGCTCGAACCTGAGAGGCGGGAGCCAGGATCTGGTGATTAGCAGATCTATATGCGAAACCCACGAGCACAGCCGTCGCTCCGCCTCGGCGAAAGCGGGGCCGGCACAGCGAAGAACGCTAGTGAAGGCTCCCTCCTCAAAGACAGCCCTCTGAGAGCGAAGCAAGGCAGTAACAACTATGCTTCGCTTGCAAGCAAACCACGCACAGGCTGTGTGTGTACCCACTCGTTATATAACATTATCTTTGGGCAGGGAGGAACACACAACCTACAATGTGGCTTGCTCTCGCCCTTGAAATGCTTTGTCCTTGCATGAGCTTAGACATAGCTGGAGCTTATAGACTTTTGACAGACAACAATAAATATGACTGACACACACAGAGCACTTCGCTGAATGACAGAAAGCTGACGCTGGCTCCGCCGCAAGTATTTTTATAGCTTCCTGGTCATGACATCATCCGCCGTGACGTCCCGCTCAGCTATTGGACTGATTTCACATGTGATTCAGAACGTGGGTCACAGAAGGCGTTCCCCTAGCATTTCCGACGCAGCTCGAGTTCCTGAAGAGGAAGCTAATTCATTCAAGAAGAAGCAAGCGAGTGAGTCATTCAGTCATTCACTCAAATAATTTGTTCACAAAGACTGGTTTATTCAGGAAGAAACATTAGACTGATTTTATGAGTAAAGCATCATTCCTTCAACTGATTTGTTAAAAAACGCTCATTCCTCTAAGAATGAAACAATTGAGTGAGTCATTCAATTAATCAATCAATTCTTTCAAAAACTCTATAGAGTTAGGAACAAAGCAGAGAAACGCAGCTTTTACTGTGGCTTTGTTTAGAACTACTTTCGTTAAAGTTGCAAAACCAGTAAAAGCAGCTGGCAATACTGTGTCTGAAATATTTGTTACTCGGTATTAAATTCTTGTTCATTGAGCTGCTGTTTACAAGGATTATCACACAATCATGCTGTATTTTTCTTTTTTCTTTTTGTTTCTTGATATTGCTTAAATATTATATTATATTGGGACCAGTATGCTTTTGATTCATATCACAAGAAGTGGTTCAGAGAATTATAAGCCTATATCATATCATATCATATCATATCACATATCATATCATATCATATCACATATCATATCATATCATATCATATAAAGCTGTTTGTAAATGGATATATTATAATATCAATATTAATATACAAAAATAATACAATAATAAAAACAAAATAAAATGTCACCCAAATCTGTATTCTCTCTTTAAGAATAACTACATTTTCTGGACTGAAAAGCGGAAACGCCAGTCCCAAAATGAGTTTTAGTGATGTAGCCTGGTAAGGTTTCCTTGTGAGAGTGTGTTATGCTTTCCCTGAAACATTCCATAGAGCTTAATCATAATCTAGAGAAGCAATATGAGCACCATGGCCTGCTGTAAATCACCAGATGTTCAGCAGAGAAATGCTGTCTGCTCATTACTGACTGGATCTTCATGATTTAGCTATAGCGAGAAGCATATAGTGTTCAGACTTGAGCTCAGTGAAATTCCACAGAATTCCAGATATTATCATCCCTCTCATTCTTAAAATACAGTCAACAGAGAAGAGATCTTTGGGGGTGGGCTGGCTGCGTTTCGTCAGAGTTGTCTTGAGGTCATGGATTAATCATTTGGCTGCTCCTGTTAGAATATTGCTCCATTATGGATGTACATATTTTGATGTGTTTTCTTATGGTCTCGTCAGGATTGCGTAGATAGTGTTACTGAGCACTAGACAGATTATTTCTGTACTTATATGGATATTGCCTTTGTCCTCAACATGCCATTATTGAATTGAATTGTCAAGTTAAAGGAAGTATTTAAAGAAGGCATTTAAAAAGTATGTAAATAAACTATAGCCTAATACTCAGAAAAAGTACACCTATCAATAAATATAACGATTAAAATAAGTAAATATAATAAAAATATGACTATAATTATTTTAAATGAACATTAATTTAGTACAATTACAAAAAAACCAAAACCACAAAAAACAAAAACAAATTCCCACATGATGCATTCTAGCATTTAAAAATTAAACAGAATATATCTTGAAAAGTGTTTTCAAAAGATAAACTTTTAACAAAAAAATTAAATAAAATCATTTTCAAACAATTAACTAAACGTAGTGTACTATTGATTTTTTTCAAGTCAATAATTCATCAATAAAAAGACACACTGCATGACAATGGTAATGAGTTTTGAACTGTAAATGTTCATTACAACATTTTCCGAAGATCATGAGCAGTGAATATATTTTCATTATGTCTCTCATATCTTAATGGCTTATGTTACGCAACAATCAAATTTTCAATGCTAAAATGTTTTCTCTGAGTAACAGGTGTGAGAAATCTTGTAATTAACAGTAACCTGATCTGTTTACTTTTTCTAAACGTATGAAACCGTGAAGAAATATAGCAGATAACAGTCATGTCTTTTAATCATCTGAACCAAGGATCTACTGTTTGCTCTGTGGGAATGTGTCCGGAATGTGGAAAGAGAGATGGACACAAAAATAGATGACATCCATAGACGTCATGTTTTGTATTTCTTATTTTTTAGTTATCCCCCTCACACAAAACATTATGCATTTTTAGATTTTCAAAATTCATCTCTGTTTATCATAAGATTGTTTCCTCATGGGGACCAAAAAAAAGTCCACAAATGTCCAAAACAAAATTTTACTCATTTTATTTTACTAGAGTGGGTTGAAATACAGGACAAACACACAAATTTATACAATTATAAAAAACCCTGCAGTTGTATTTGTATACTAACTGGTACTTAAGGTCTGTAATGGAAACAATCTAATGTTGTGATTAATGTACTTTCATTGTGCAAGTAAGTAGTGTGAGGTCTAACTAAAGATATTACTGAAGTATTATTGATTGTGCTAAGTGGAACTATTGCAAGGACACGGCAGGTGCCACTTTAAATTCTTGCATTTAAAGATGATTATGTACAGGGATCATACACTCATTATAATCGTGATATTAAAACACAGTTAGGAAACTGTTACGAAATGTACATTATGAAATAAAGAAATACTCCAAATAAATGCTTAAAAGTGATATTTTAATACCAATGTTAATGGACTTAAGTTTGTGTTTTGATTTGTCTTCATGTTTTAAGACGTCTGTCTGAATAGTTATTCCTGGCCACTGGTGTCTATTAATTAACTAATTTGTTCCCTTTGTTTGCCTTGTGTATTTAAGCCCTGTTATGCCTGTCTTCGTCCATTTTTTTAAAATTGTGAAAGTGGTATTTTCCTGTGTTGCGTAAACAAGTTTAGTTCTTTGAAGAATCCTCATCGTGCAAGTTCTATATTACCATTAGTGAAAGAGGTCTATTTAGTATGCGATAAATTTCTTTAAATATTATGGCATTTTGTTGGCATATTTTCAAAATTAAGTTTTTTTTTCTTCTGGTACAAGGGTATATACACTCTGGCTTGTTTGTGAGTGAAGAACTTTGTTCCAGGTCTCCCCTTATGTTAGCAGCTGATAAAAGAGGAATAACTTGGCAAAATCAAATCATTAAAAAAGCTAAAGCAAAAAGATAAGAGGCCTTAAATTCCTAGGAGCATAGAACGGACCAAAACACTGATGATATGATTATTCACAGCTGATTTGATTCAATACTAACGTCATTACATTTTTTTTTATTAAATGTAATTAATTTGTAATAAATCAGGCGTGAATCCAGTGTTTTTATCTCTCGCTCTGTCAGTTCCAGCATGAAGCCCAGGAGGCGTCTGACCTCTGTGGATCTTCTCCCTACGATTCTCGAGCTCCAGGAGAGCCAGAGTCTGGATGACTACATAGACTCCATACGAGAGCTGTCCCAACCCACCTACCCTCTCAGCGGACCCCTCCGGGGCTCCCGTCTGTCCCCGCTGCGCATGGCCAAACACCTCAGCGTGTCTTTGGCCACCACAGGTTCAGTCCTGGCACACAAGCCCTGGGCTCTCTCTGGACCTGACAATGTATCACTACCCTTGACAGACTTGAAGGGCCCTGCGAGTTCAAATCAGGACCCTCTGGACTGGCTCTTTGCACAAGTGCAGACCGACCCGGAAGACGTGTGCATGATGGAGACAAAAATGATGAGAACTCACAGCCTCGGGAATATGTTGCAATAATCATAAAAGTTGCAATTAATTATTTTATTTTCAGTGTATTAAATAGTGTGATTTTTGAGATAGGAATTAGGGGCTAGTTGTCACACGGGCTAAAAAATTGGTTTCATGAATATAAGGGACTATATTAATCATAGTATCTGTTATCCAAATGAATGGACATCTCTGTTTTTGTTGTTTCATGAATTCAAAGTTTGAAGCTTGGGGTTAGAAATATTTCTTGAAAGAAATGAATACTTCTATTCAGCAAAGATGCATTAAATTGATCAAAAATGATAGAAAAGACATTTATGATGTTATAAAATATTTCTGTTTGAAATAAATAGTTGTTTTGAATTTCTATTCATCAAATATTCCTGAAAAAAAAAGTGTCCTGCTTTCCTCAAAAACATTAAGCAGCACAACATTAATAACACTAAGAAATGTTTGTTGAGCAGCAGATCAGCATATTAGAATGAGTTATGAAGGATCATGTAAAACTGAATACTGAAGTAATGATTAAATGCTTTGCATCACAGGAATAAATTTATTTTAACGTATATTAAATTAGAAACAGGTGATTTTAAATTGCATTTGTGGTCAAACAAAGACGCTTGCAAGAGAGTTTAAAAACCTTTCCATCAAAACTTCGGTTTGTGTACATTCTTTGTCTATAAAGTTGACGCAGTTTTTCTGTCTCTTCAATTGACTATTAATTCTGTTTAACAAATGTGAATGAACTGCAGACTATATTGATGCAGTAAAAACAAACAAACAAAAAAAAAAACACAATTTCCAGTTGCTTACAAGACTATGCACTAACGGACTAAACACAACAACAGAAGAAAGCAATTACATGTCAGCATGCTCTAATAAACAAAAACGAGTTAGGTTTCGTTTTCCTCTAAGTCACTGTGGTTCTCAGACACACTGGACATGATTTATCTAACCAAAAAAGAATGTTGTCTTGCTGCCAAACAGCTTTACACAACTTGCACAAAACTTCTGGACCGAATCACTGCAACACACACTTCAAATACACTGTCAAGAGCTAAAAGCTCTGAGTTTGCATAAAGGTAATGTAAACATAACTTATTTTTCTTAGAAAAGATTTTTTAAAGTAAATACAGCAGGCTATCATAGAGCTCAAAGGTCAAATAGAGCATTAAGACAGCCAAGATATTTCGCAATCCGGTGCTTTCTGACGAGCTGTGCTCCAAAAAACTCCAAAAAAGGAAAAAAAGAGCGAAAAACTTAACCTAACTAAATACAAAACATTTAGCTGCAAACATGTCTATCTGGTCTCATTTTTGCAAAGTTTTTATTTTCTCAGCCGATCTGTGTCTCTGTTTGGCTTTTCTGGAGCTCTACTTCAATGGTAAGGGGATTTCTGGGCCGCACAACAAAAACCAGTTTGCATACTGGACGAATGAGTTGATGACAACTTCTTCAGTGTGTCTGAAAAATGGCATCCTTCCCAGTTCCTGATTTTGATGTGGCAATGGTATATCCTCCTTTTCCGTCTAAGTTTTGGGAATCTTGTTCTTGTTAAATTACTGGCAATTTTAAATATTTGCTAATTTCAGAGTGCCTCTGCACAACTGTAGGACTATTTAAATTGACTGATGTGTCTGCACCAAGTCTCTTTATGCAATAAAGGGAGCTATGTGGTTTTTTACCTTTTTTTAATTTTACAGGCACTTATTTAAAGCTAAATAAAACCATCTAACTTAACAGATCACTTAATGGGTTTAAACCTTACAAACTTTCCCGCGCAAATTCAGATCTTTAACCACCATGCCACACCACCACAAATGCTGCAATGGGAAATTCCTGCACCAGTGTATCAGTGTACATAAAGGGATTTTTTTACTATAATTTGAAATATATGTTTTCTATTTTAATATATTTTAAGATGCATTTTTTTCCTGTGATGCAAATCTGAATTTTCAGCAGTTATTACTCCAGTTCTTCAGTGTCACATGATCTTCAGAAATAATTCTAATACGCTGATTTGCTGCTCAAGAAATTTTTTTTTATTATCAATGTTGAAAACAGTTTGCTATGTAATTTTGTTTTTAGTGGAAACTGTGTTACTTTTTCCCGGATACTTTGATGAATAAACACAAAAAATTAATAAATAAATAAACAAATGCCATATCTATATTTGTAGGCTATCTATCTGTCTTTATATATACATCAGGGGAGTTTCCTCTGAGGATGCAAGGGAGGCAGTGCCTCCTCAAAAAGAAAAAAGTTTGCAAAACAAAAATAAACAACGGCAATATTACAAAATATAACATTAAAAAGTGTATTTTTTCAATTATAATTTTCAATTACTTTTTCACATGTGCCAGGCAGTTTGGGACAGCTTTTCCTTAATAAATTAAATCATTATTTCAAAACTGCATTTTGTATTTACTCTGGTATCTTTGTTGTCTATTTAAAATGCGTTGACATTGAATCATTCAAGTGTGACAAACATGCAAAAAAAAAAAAAAAAACAGGGGGGGCAAAAACCATTTATAAAATACTAAAATAGTATTAAATTATTATCTAGTAAAAATTATACATGTCTTTACAGTCACTTTTAATCAATCAATTGATTAATCGGTTTAATGCAATTTGCTAAATAAAAGTAATTCTATCAAAAAAGAAATTGAACCGTAGTGTAATTATACAGAGGGATGAAATGCAAGGAAAAAATAAACACAAAACAATAAATACAAAGGATATACAAAATCATAAATAACAATTAACAATTGAAAAGTGGTATACGGACTTAAGTGACAATTGCAGCAATTTAGGACAACATGCGCCTCCTCTCCGCATTTCTGTCTCTTACTTCATCCACAAAAATGTGAAAATAGGTCAAAACAACTGACTCATGCTTTCTCATAGAGGCTTAAACCTGGTGATATAGCCATCTCTGTTGGGCGTGCCCTCAACATTCTTACTGTTCTCTCAAAGGAGTAACCCCCCCCCAACCCCCCAAAAAAGAGTAATTTTATTTATTCACCCTCATGTCGTTCCAAACCTGAATGACTTTCTTTCTTCCGTGGAACATAAAAGGTGATATTCTGAGAAATGTCACAGTTTTTTCCCCCCTGTATAATGACAATAAATGCAACAGAAACTACTTGGTAAGTAATATAAATTTCCTACTTGGTATGGTTTGTTCAAATTTATTTATTTATTTTTTGTATTGACACAAGGATGATTACATTCGTTTTTGGGGTAATTGTCCCTTCAATTCACAATTTAAAATGGTATTAACTAAGTTAACTACCATTATGTTAGCAAAGCCTGTCTAGGGTCCAAGATCTAGTAAGCCAATGATACCGAAACATAATGATGATAATAAAGAAATAAAGATTTACAAAACTGATTCAGGACTAAATGTATCCCTATAGGCTTTGTGCATTTTGCATTTAATGAAACCGGGGAAATGACACAAAATCCCATGAAAATAGGGCATTAGTCAGATTTCAGACTTCTGTCAGACTTTATGATTTTGAGGTCTATCTGCCTCAACATGTCAGACAGTAGCAGTGGTTGCATGTTCTGACGCTGATATGCATCATTGCGCTGCTGAATGTTAACCGCTTGGATGTTGAGTGACTGGTTTTGGAAAGATGCGCACAATAGAAGTGATCCAGGGGGAATATACTTTCTTATCTCTAAGAAACACTATGAGTCAAATGTTTTGACTGGGTTTGTTTGCAATATCTAAAAATCCTTTTGATTTAAAAAGGGCTGTGTGCAAATACTTGCAATAGATTAGATTTCATATATTTTGAGTTTAACTAAATGTATGATGCATGTAATATGTATAAAAATGTTTTAAGGGAAACTTTTTTTTGACTTGGACCAAAAATACAGCAAACATAACTATATAACACATTTTCACACAGAGCTATTGTGTAAATATATAATCAATAATTTGGTCAAATCTCACTTTTTAAGTCAACATGTGCAGTCAGCAATTTATTTCTAACCTGCATTTCTTTGGAATTATTTTGTTCACTTATTTCTCTCACTTTCCCTTCTTTTCCCCCTTTTCTGTCTCACTTACACTCCCTCCCTTTATCCCTTAAATTTGGAAATTCCGGAGTAGCAAACGGCATGATTGCTGGGAAATGTTGTGGGTCTGGGAATTCCTCTCATGCCCTATAAAAGACAGAGGAGAGGCTTTACTCCTCACACTTTCTCTACAGCTCCACTAGGACTTACTACTTTCTCTGAAAGCTCAGCAAACCACTGCAGCTGATCTCTTTGTGTTTCTTACCTATTTATTACACTAGCAAATTAGTTATGGCATTTTTACCCAGAGCCCTTCTTCTGCTGCTGCTTGCAGTAGTTTGTATTCAACTGAGTGGAGGTAAGAACAACACTTTAATATCTGTTCATCTAAAAGTGTGTTTGTTATAGTCAGATTATAGTGAGGCTTTTTCTTGCTTTTTAAACATTATCTAGAGAGATTATTGTGCAGAATCACTATCTTCTGTCAGAATCATGCATTTTAAATGAATCTTTCTATGCTTTTTTATGTTAACAGTCCTAGCTGATGGACCTGACAGGTGCTGGTGTTTGAACAGTTTGAAGAAACGTGTCCCAAGAGAAGAAATTGAAGAATTCTCTATTTTCCCCCGAAGATCAAAGTGTGACAACGTTGAAATCATGTAAGTGTCAATCTCTTAACCTGCATATAATAACATGCTACATATTAATTATAGTGACCATCCTTAGACCACTATAACTTTGTAAATGGAGGTTATATATATATATATATATTATATAATGATACACACAGTATAAAACTTAAGGTTTTAATCTTTAAGTATAAATTGTATGTAAAAAAAATGTTTGCGGAAATCTATAGCTAGACGAATCTTATTATTTGATGATTTTTAATGTCTGCAGATTGACATACAACTGTGAATATAACTCAACTGATAGTCGTCCAGAGGGCTGATTGAGTCCAGAAACAAAAAAGGCAAGTACCCTGCAGGCTGCTGAACACGTACCCGGACATTTCTAGGTCACTGCTTTCTAAACAGTAATACTGAACTAAATAATAAACAATAGCAGCCCCACAAATCTAATATGATGGTATCATAAAAATAACTAACATTTTCCTAAGGATAAGAATCAATTAGTTAGTAGTAATTAGTATGCACTTGTATCCACAAAATAAATTATGCATAGTATATATTAGGCATTCGATTAATGTGTGCAATTTTTTTTGTTTAATTTGCAACAGGAAGAACACCAACAACACTTCCCCATTTAAGATATCCAACTGCTTCTAAAGCCATAAATGAAAGTGCAGAAGAGCACAGGAGGACAGAAGGGGGGATCTAGAAACTCTAGAAACCCTGTAAGTGGAATGTCTGTCACATGACCCCGCACTGGCCAATCAGAATCCTGGGTTTTGAGTGTTGGCCTCATGCAGCTGATGGGAAATCACAGAAGACCTGAAAACATCCGGAGCACTGCCAGTAACCGCCGGACGCAGATGTTGTCGGCAAAAGCATTTGGATTAGAATTCTCTTGCTGTATGACTGAAGCACTGAATGTATCATTACTCCAAACAGTATTTAAATGACTATATTTAAATGGTTTTATAATTTAACTTATTTTATAATGTCAAAAGTTAAAATGTGTTTGACTATTTTTGTCTGACAAGGCCCTTTAATGTCATATGTGATGTGTTAGAACTGACTGAGTCACATTACAATGTTTCTTTGACATGAAATTTTATAACACGTGAAATACATTTTGAGGCTACCAAACAAAATATTTTCATAATGGAAGCTACTTTATACAGTTTTGCAATAAAAGCCAATTTCAAGTTAGTCTGCACATTTATTGTCCAAATCCATTATATTTTCCTCTTGATATGAGAATGTGTGTATGATTAATTGTATAGGAAACATGTAGCAGTATTGCATAGATAATAGACGTGGAGGAAGATCAGAGATTTTATCCTTCTGAAGTATCTTCACTATTTGCAGACTATTATGTGTAGATTTTACACGAGCCCCATCTACTGGTCATGTCTATAAATGTACACTCAAAATGCCTAGGTGTTAGTTTGACGATTGACAAAATAATTATTTAGCAGATGCGTTTATCCAAGTGTCTTGCTTAAGGGTGTGCGGTTCAAACCTTTTCGGCTTCCAGCCCAGACCTTTAACCACTATGTCAATTAATTGAATTAAATATGTGTTCAAATAGATACTGAGTAAAAATTCAAGAAAACACAATTTCACATCATCACACACATACAGCTCATTATATTTACACGCTGTTAGACAACAGAATGAAATAAGCAGGGGGAAATGCATTGCTTTTTTATTTTAAAGGGGTCATATGATGCGATTTCAAGTTTTCCTTTCTCTTTGAAGTGTTACAAGCTCTTGGTGCATAGATAAGATCCCTAAAGTTGCAAAGACTAAAACGTCTCAAAACCAGAGATATTCTTTTCAAAGTTAAGCCTCTGCCATGCCCCCCTAAAACGGCTAGTTCTAACACGCCACCACATATCTACATCAATATGTGGACATATTAGCATAATGCCGCCCAAATGTGCGCAAAGAAAGAAGGCGTGGTTTCAGGTACAGCAGTAGTGTTGATGCAGTCATGTCAGTGAGACGCTGTGTGTTTCTAGGCGAAAGCAAAAGCACTTTATTTGGCCTTCCGAAAGTAGATGCATTTAGGAATCTTTAAGATTACTTACAACAGAACAGCAAAGCATTTAACGGACGACCGTTTTCGTGAACCTAGGAGAGGAGGTAATTCAGACTTTGCGATGACAATCTGGCGATTCTGAATCAGCTACTGTAAGTATGTTTTATTGTTGAATATTGCGATTGGACTGTTCAAATGGGCCGGTTGAGCATCATGTGTGTGGGTGTGTGTGTGTGTGTGTGTGAGAGAGAGAGAAGAGCGAGAAAGCGTCAAATCACAGTAGAGTCAGCTGTCTTAACTGCGGCTTGTGTACTGCATAATTACTGTGTCTGTTCCCCTTTCGGGCTTGAACTGATGGTAAAACTAATGACATTATTTACTGCCTTTACATTTATTTTGAAAGATGAAGCTCACGATTATGGTAAGGGGCGTTACATTTCCGACAAGTGCTTGCGGTGTTCGGCCAATCACAATGCACTGGGTCAGTTGACCAATCAGAGCAGACTGCGCTTGTCAAAGGAGGGGGATTTGTAGAAAACGAAGTGTTTGAGAGAGTCGGGGCATAGAGGACTTACAATAATGGACAGTATTTGAAAAAGAATGTGTTTTGTTTGAACATTAAAGCATGGCAACATATCCTGTTACACCAAAATAAACAAAATAATTATCTTTAAAAAAGCATCATAATGACCCCTTTAATAATAAAAGTCATTCACGTGCAAGCAGAAAATATAAGTAATAAAATATTTTTTAAAGACGTTTTCGTTTTGCTTTCATCCTGTTATGCCATCATTCATTTGATCATATATTGTCACTGTCAATACTGTTGTAAAGGGCAGCGGAGCACATCTTTGCACAGAGGACGTAAACTTGACCGAAAGGTGTGTGTGTGTGTGTGTGTTCTCCTCACCTCCGGGGAAATCAAAAGCTTTTCGGGGAGTTTAACTAAGAGGGTGTGGAGAGAAGAATAGATCCTCAATAAATTTCCACACTGTCAGTCCAGTTAACGCTTTGTCTCCTTCTGTCTCTTTCCTTTAATTCATATCTCCTCAGAGAAGCAGCAAAATTAAGTTTTGGGCCTGAACTCAAAACAGGGATGGCTTGAGGCTTGAGTAGAGTTGTATAAATAAAATTAACCCCAAACCTAAGCCATGTATTATTTAGATTAAAATAAATAAATAAATAAAAAAACAATCCACAGATTCCGCAAACTAACTACAAAAAACGAAAATAAATAAAAAATAAATGGGCTGATGTACATTATATTTTGCATGTCCCCAAAATTATTTCTTCAAGGGGTCATCGGAGGCAAAATTCACTTTTACATGTTGTTTGAACATAAATGTATGTTGGAAGTGTGTGTACACATTCATCCTATAATTATAAAAATCTATCCAGTGTTTTTTTTAAATCCCTATTTTAAAATACCCTTTCTCAAACCAGGCTGTTCTGAGATTCCTTTCAGAATTAACAGGCCCCTCCCACGATAGTTGAT